>OMNO01078970.1:0-25698 GCA_900303215.1 Trachyrincus scabrus | reverse complement strand
CCTCAGCAGGTCACAGTCATGGCGGGAAGACTGCACTGCATGGGCTAATGCATTCTTGGCCTGATAGAAAATGTCATCACAGGATTATTGTATTGCACATTTGGTTGCAATTTATTCATGGCAAGTTGTTTACAGTGCCTTGAAAGGAAATATAAGTATAAGAAAGCCCTAGAACTTACTTTTGTCTCCTCTTCCAGTTGTCTTTTGAGGTCCTCAATCTGCTGAGTGTAGGACATTTTCCCTCTTGTCAGCTGAGACACCAAGGAGTCCTTGTCCTCCATTTGCCTCGAGAGCTCACCTTGTGTTTAGGTTAGCATAAAAATCATTAGTGTTAGTGCTAGTGTTCCACGGTTTAATACAAGATAAAACTGATGCATTGTTATATCCTTTAGCTTGACCCAAGACCAAAGAATGTACCATTTTCCGTCTGCAGTTTTGCCTTTTGCATGTTGAAGTCATTGATGCAACGCTGACCCTCTTCATATTTAGTTTTGTATTCACTCATCTGATCTTCCAAGGTCCTGCAGTTTTTCTCTAGATTTGTCTGAAATTTGTCACAGTGTACCCCAAGTTAAATATGTATTCTTTGGGTTGTCAATTTGACCTTGGCAAACAGAGCAAAAGAAATGTATGAATCAAACCTTTGTCTTCACAATATGTTCCATGTTGGAGACCACATCGTCCAGCTCCAGTCTGAGCTCGCTCTTCTCCTTCTCCAGTTTCTGCTTGACTCTCTGCAGGTTGTCAATCTGCTCCCCAAGGTCAGCCACACTGTCAGATTGCTTCTTCCTGAGTGTGGCAGCGGTGGACTCGTGTTGCAGAGTGGCCTCTTCAAGGTCTCTGCGGAGCTTCAGGAACTCGGCCTCCCTCTTCTTGTTCATCTCAATCTGGGCAGATGTTGCTCCACCAGCCTCCTCCAGCCTCTCACTGATCTCCTCCAGCTCTCTGGCTAAGTCTGCTCTCTGTTTCTCCACCTTGGCTCGGGCTGCTCGCTCTGCCTCAAGCTCCTCTTCCAGTTCTTCAATGCGGGCCTATATTAATACTAAGGTCAAATACATTGTGGCCATAACTCCTTGTTGGATGCATATCCTTTTTTTAAATGCACTTACCTGCAACTCCTTCAATTTTTTCTGGAGCTGGGCACTCATGGCTTGTTCATCTTCAATTTTTCCATTAAGCACGCTGACTTCAAAATCTTTCCTGTGTACAACAAAAACATATTTTAGTTTATTAAAGTACATAAAGTCTAAAGACACATCCATGGGTATTTCATAACTTTTTTAGCCGCTCTTCAAGTTGCTGCTTGTCATTTTCCAGGTCCATCACAGTCTCTTGGGACAACTTAAGATCTCCCTCCAGCTTTCTCTTGGCTCTTTCAAGGTCCATTCGTACCTTCTTCTCTTGCTCAAGAGAACCCTCAAGCTATAAATGAGTGATAATTATGTTATAATTCATGTTGATGATTTTTGTGTTTATATTTTCAATCACATATTGTGATATAATTGAATGTCTTACGTCGTCCACTTGCTGTTCCAGCTTGGCTTTGGCCTTGGTCAGAGTGTTGACTTTGTCTTCTTCACTCTGCAGGTCATCCAGGGTTTGCTGATGAGCCTCCTGTAAGGCTTTCTTCTCCTTGGTCAGCTTGGCAATGATTTCATCCAGAGCAGCCATTTCCTCAGTGAGGTTCTTCACCTATTATCACAAATATATAATATTATGTCAGGGCATGAATTTTACCACTGCCTTTGGCGACATTAATTCCTATATTTTTTAATTAATGTTACCTTGTTCTCAGTAGCATGCTTCTCTTTCTCCACCTTTGCCAGCGTTAGCTCAAGGTCATCGATATCCTTCTTCAACTCGGAGCACTCATCTTCCAGCTTCCTCTTCTTAGCGGTCAGTTCAGCATTCATCTCCTCCTCATCCTCCAGTCTCTCTGTCAGCTCTTTGGATTTTGCCTCCAGCTGAATCTTGCTCTTGATCAGACCTTCACACCTCTCTTCGGCGTCACAGAGATTATCTTGCTCCTATCGTCATTTAAAACATTAATTAAACATTCATGTATTTATTTATTTATTTATTAGAATTTGTATCATGAATTTCAACATACAGCCTGGACTTGGAGCTGCAGGTCATTCTTCTCTTGGAGAAGGGAGACCATTTTCTCCTCTAGTTCCTTCCTACGACTCTCAGACTTTGCGTAAGCCTCCTTCAACTTCAGGAATTCTTCCTTCATGTTGGCCATCTCTTTCTCAGTCTCTGCTGACTTCAACAGAGGTTTGATCTTGAAGTACATCTTCATCCAGGGCCAATTCTTGACCCCCATGAAGGCACGGATGTTCCACTGGATGACCAATAGTGCATCCCTGTTCAAGAAAAATTTGAACAATTTTGATTACAGCATGAAAAAATTTGTGAAAACAGGCTTGAATTCCTCTTAAGTGCTTACCGACGTTCCACAATCTTTTGGAACTCAATTCTTGCCAGGACACCACGGGACCGAGCCTGGATCCCAGTAATGATCAGAGCCAGGCGGTCATCGCGCATCTCCTCAAGAAGACCCAGCAAACCAGCTTTGAAGAACACCTGATTAACAGTGTTGGAAAGATGTATTTATGTTTCATACACTCCATTTTTTTCATCAACCATTACCAATACCAACCTTAGTGTGTCCCAGTCTATACTGGGTGTGGTCAAGGTCTAAAGAGCCCAGCAGTTTCTCTGCTGCTTTCTTGTTATCAATGAACTGTCCCTCAGGGATGGCGTTGGGATTCAATATGCGGTATCTTGAACAGTAATAAGACAAAATAAACATGTTACACAATGTCATGTTATATACTGGGTACACAACACGTCACCTTTTGCCCTAAGAAACTAACAGAGTGTTCACATACAATATACAGTTCTCTCACGCATACCTCTGTTTGAAATCCCCATACAGGATCCTGTTGGGGAAGCCCTTCCTGCAGATTCTGATGCCTTCCAGCACACCGTTACAGCGTAGCTGGTGCATCACCAGAGGGTTCTCCATGGCCCCAGGAGTCTTGCTCTCATTGGGGATGATGCAGCGGACAAAGTGAGGGTGAGTAGACCTCAGGTTGGTCATCAGCTTGTTCAGGTTCTCCTGTAAAGACACATTTGAGGAAATAGCTAATGTATAATAGCAATAAAAATGTCTACACAAGACGGGTACATATTTGAGGACAAACAGGTTTTTTGTATGAATTACATGAGCTGATTACAATGCTGCTTTATGTTTCTGTTTACATCTCAGCTCACCCTGTGCAAAGCAGATACAGTTTGGAAGGAAGAACCTTTTTTCTTGCTTCCGCCTTTTCCCTTGCCACCAGTGTCTTGGAGTAAAATAGAATTATATAATGTGGATATATAAGTACATGTATCTGAATAATACTTATTGTGTAAAATGAGAAGATTCAATTCTTCTTACAGGAAACACATTTATTTAGTAAAGAATACATACCAGATTCAGCCCCTGCATAATTTGCAAAGAGGATGCCTAATAGTTTGAGATTAGACTTCTGGTAAAGTCCCACAACAGTTTCATTCAGTGGATCCTTGTTCTTCACCAGCCAGTTACAGATGTTGTAGTCAACGGTGCCAGCGTAGTGAACCAGGGAGAAATGAGCCTCTGGTTTCCCCTTGATAGCCCTGGGCTTCTGGAAGTTGTTGGATTTCCCCAGGTGGTTGTCATACAGCTTGGCCTTGAACGTGGTATCACTGGCCTTGGGGAACATGCACTCCTCTTCAAGGATGGACATGATGCCCATGGGCTGAGGAGATGAAAAAGTGGGTCATGAAAAAAAATTATAATAATTTGCCACTATTTGGAACTATTTCAATGTCTTACCTTTTCAATCAGGTCAATGCAGGCCTGCAAGTCCATACCGAAGTCAATGAAAGTCCATTCAATGCCCTCTTTCTTGTACTCCTCTTGCTCCAGCACAAACATGTGGTGGTTGAAGAACTGTTGCAGTTTCTCATTGGTGAAGTTGATGCAGAGCTGCTCGAAGGTGTTGAACTGTAATCATAATGTCAACAGTGAGATCAGGACACATGTTTCATACACAAGTGCATTCAGATGATTTTTTATTTTCTAAACTCACATCAAAGATCTCAAATCCAGCAATGTCCAGTACACCAATGAAGTACTGGCGAGGCTGCTTGGTCTCTAGCGACTGGTTGATTCTCACCACCATCCACGTGAACATCTTCTCATACACTGACTTGGACAGTGCACCGATGGCATAGTTCACCTAGGAAGGAAACTATGAAAGGTATTGAAGAAAACAAAGCTTGGATCAAACATTTTCCAAACATTCATAAGGTTCATACCTGTGCTACATTTTGTCCCTTGGTGACCCACTCATTTCCTACTTTGACTCTTGGGTGACACAAACCCTTGATAAGGTCAGCAGAGTTTAGGCCCATCAGATACGCAACTTTGTCAGCATCTGGAAAGGGGAATGTTTATTCACATGCTATGCAAAGATACCACTGAGGTTGTGTATTGTATACGTTTATCTTTTCTATAGTTTGCTGTGGGTCGGGGGGTTAGGCCAGGTAGGTGCATTCTAGGAAAATAGAATGCACATAAAGAATACAATGAAAATAAAATACCGTGAAAATGACTGGTGAACCACCATGGAAAATGGTTTTCCATGATGGTTGGTAGTGCTACTTGTAACACATGGACGCAGACAAGTTATTAGACAAGATAACGATTATTCCAAAAGCACCTCTCACCCTCAGTGCCGTCAGCCTCTGCCTGCTCCTCTCGCTGCTTCTGCTTGAACTTCATGTTGCCGTGGTGCATGATGGACCCCGTCAACTTGTAAATGCTGTTCTTCTCCTCTTGAGTGAATCCCAGCACATCAAATGCGTCCTTTATCAGAAAATACACCGTTACCATTTTGTTTCAGAGTGAGTTTGTCTCTGAATTGGAAAAAGAGGTGGGCCATACATCAGTTGCCATCAGTTCTTCAGAATCATTGATGGAGGCTACTGTCGTCTCTCCTTGGGAGATGAAGGCGTAGTCATAGGGGTTGTTGGTGATGAGCAGCATTTCTAAAATACAAGAACATCTTGTTCATTTGATATATAGTTACATTTGTGGCTAATCTGATAGTTGTATAGAGTGCAGACATCTTAATTTACCAAGCAGCTCAGGTTTCTGCTGAGACAGAATCTGGTAGAAGATGTGGTAATCTCTCTCAGCCCTGAGCTGGAAGGACACTCGAGACTTTTCCAGAAGGTCTGGCCAGGACATACATTATTATATATTTCTGTCTGTGAAAGACTACTGGAAAATGCATCAGCATTTTTTTCCAAAGAGCATTTGTTAAAGGAAATGGTTTTAGCTTTATCAAATATATGAACTCTTCTAAAATATTTGTTTGTTAACTCACATGTTTCAATATCAGCGGAGGCCAGCTTTCCCCGGTTGTCAAAATGGATTCTGATAAATTTACCCTAAGAAAACCCAGCACAATTAGATGGTCATTAGTACAATACATTCTTGATTTGTTTATTTCACTGTAATCAGATAAACACTTACAAATCTGGAGGAGTTGTCGTTCCTGATGGTTTTAGCATTACCAAAGGCCTCGAGGGCTGGGTTTGCTTGAATGATTTGATCCTCCAAGGTACCCTGTTCAAATAATCCAATAGTTATATTAGTTAGGAGAAGTTGTAGAGTTAGAGTTGCAGTTTGTAGAATAGTAATAGTCAGTACTAAACCTTTTTCTCAGCTGCCATGTCCTTCTTGCCACTTGGCGCAGCGGCGATGCTGGCAAAGTACTGGATGACACGCTTGGTGTTGACGGTCTTCCCAGCACCGGATTCTCCGCTAGACACACGACAGAAATAAATCATACCAGGGTCAATAATCTTTCTTGTTCCCACATGTCAGTATTCATTTCAGGGTTTTCAGGGTAGTTTCCTCTTGACTCACGTGATAAGGATTGACTGATTCTCCCTGTCTGTGAGTTAAAAGACATGAAGACAATATATATTTTACGAAAATATATAGCATATAAAAATGAATTAACTATCAAAACAAGGCTCATTACGTAAGGATGGGTAAATAGGCTTCACCTGACAACATGTACTGGTAGGCGTTGTCAGAGATGGAGAAGATATGAGGAGGAGCTTCACTCCTCTTCTTTCCTCTGTAGGCCACCACCACCTCTTGGTTGTAGACCGGCAGCGCCTTGTAGGGGTTGACCGTCACACAGAACAGCCCAGAGTACGTCTGAGGGAACCGGAGATTGAAGAGGTGGATGAAGATGCAGCCTTTTCTAGTTTAAAAAATAAAAAAGTATTTTTATTAAAACGACTCACGTAGATCATCCATGCTGCGTAGCGCTCTTTGAGGTTAAACAGCACGGCGGGCTCGTGGAGGAACGTGAACATCGCCATGTCTTCAATTTTATCAAACTTTGGCGGGTTCTGAGGGTGTACGTCACACTCCTTCACCGTCACGGTCTGTAAGCGAGAAATTAAAAGAACATGGGTTCATAGGTCGACATCTCACTGTCACTATGTTTATTGAGCACTTTTTGGTTTCACCTACCTTCCCAAATTCAGTGTCGGCAGTGACATTGTCCCCGTCGCGGCTGGTGATGGTAGCCTTGACATACTCAACCTCGGGGTCGGGTACAAAGCATTGCTTCTTCATGTCGAAGGGCCGAGTCTGGGCCTCCAGGCGCTCCCTGTCCGACTTTCTCAGAAAAGTACAGGCAACCCCAAACTCTGCCATCACGGCGTCACCCATCTTTCAGCCTGTTTGGAATGACTACATTCTTACCATATGTAGCCAAATGAATCACGTGTTTTAATAGCAAATAATTCATTGCTACTTAATCTACTAGCATTAGCTAATAGCACTTTGAAATACATGCTTATTGAATTTGAGGCTGTGTCTATTCACATGTATCAATACAGTTAGAATGTGAGTTAGAATTCAACCTTTAAGTTAAAATGCAACCCTTTGTTTTGTTTGCACTCAAAAATATTTTTGGATTAAAACAAAGCGTCACATGTTTGGTTTCAAATCAGAATTAAATAATGCCATGTTTTAAGAATGCCAGTCATCACCTGTTCAGATGAACTGCTAAAGAGATCAAGGTCTGTGCTGAAAATGTAGGCCAAAGAAAATAGCAATAATTAATTATTCAGTTCTAATCTATTTCTATCAACACACATTAGACTACAACAAATACATTTTTAAATGTGCACTATACTGTAACTGTAAGCAATCTCAAAGCAATTCCTAGTGGCATCTTGTTTCTTGTGTGCGAAAGGTAAGTTTCACTTACCCTATTTCCTGTCAGCGTCTGCTTGTGGAGTTGAATAATAGAGTCCATGGCCCGCAGGTCATCTCCCACTTAATAAAGGTTGGTGGTCAACCGAATATGGGCATGAACTTCGAAGAAAGATGGTGCACATTAAAACGCCTTTTCCTATTTGGGCAGGAGAGGCCGTTGCTATTTGTTGCTCTCACCTTGTGATAAACACATGAGGACACTTGTTAGTGCAGTGTAACAAGCGAGGGGAGGGTCTGCTCTCACAGGCCACATGATATCAATATCCAGTGTTAATATTCTGATTTGATTTGCAATAAATAAAGTAAGCAACAGTCATTCAATAGCAACATTCTGACAATATGGTCATTCAAGGTACATATTATGTGCTTTAATGGATTGTGTAAATTGTGTAATTGACTAACTTAATTCACTAGGTGGGACTAGCTCATACCAGTTATTAAACAATTTGGTTTCTTTGTGAAAAGGGTAAGTGACATTGAACATTTTCTATACAGCTTTTTCTTTAATTAATCTTACAGTTCCAAATAACTCTATTCAAAGTCCAAACTTTTAAGTTGACAGACCCAGAATCCACTAATAATTACAAACCAAAAAATACCCTCTAGTATAAAATATATATATAGTAGTATAAATATTATATAATATATAACCAAAGGGCATGTGATGTGTAAAATGTACATTCTGGCGAGTCGTATGAGGACAATAGAAGGTTCCAGCTGTCGTTGTCTAATAAGGACCAAGGTCGGAGTGCCGTCAGTGATCCCTCTTACTGTTCTACTGGCTTCCGTCTGCACCCTCTGTCTCGTCCTGTCGTCATGGCATTGTTTCCTTCCCCTTTGGCCTTGCAGACAAAGATAACCCTGTGAAATTCTTGCCTTGTTTTTTTCTCTGTCTCTTTGAGAAGGGCAGCTATATATGTGATGGATAAGAGGCAACAGGTGTAAGTGTCTTTAGCCCACGGCAGAGTAAGGTCCTCTACTGGGTCTGGGGCTTTTTTAATGTGGTCCATTTTATTTTTTATCAGCCGAGGAATGCTTTTTGTCAGTGATTAATGCTTCATGTGACTGGCAGAACATTTCTGAAGCCACATGTGGTCTTCACTCATCATAGGGTCCTTACTTACTCCAGGCTTCTTGGACAAGTCTGGCAAGGATGACAAAGTATGGAAAAAGATGCTCTTATTTGTCAGGCCATCACTATTTTAGTACTAAAAATGGTGTTTGGTTGAAAAATTCTCACTAGAAGAATTCATGACAAGTCTCCATGAAATCGTCATCATGAAAAGTGTATCATCAACATGATGGACATCTCCCTGAAGCTTCAGGAACCTGCCACACACACACACACACACACACACACACCACACCACCCCTCGTCAGGGAGTCACATTGCAAGCGTCCATCGGAATTTGCCTCCACATTTGATCAGCTTCATTCCCAGCTGTCGATGCCCCCTGAGGACATCATAGTCTGGAGTTCTGTCATCGTACGTTCCTCTCATGAACTCACTAAGATGACTCCGACCAATGCTGGACCAACCTCTTGGCAGTTGGCGTCTCAGTTGATGGAAGCGACAGGTGGTGTCACCTGGGTATGCTGTGGCTGGTATGATAAAATCCATGAGAGTTCTAGGTGCTACCGTCAATGTTAGCAGAGTTGATTCAGAGAACAACGAGGAGCTTAACCGTAATCATTATGGGATCAGAACGACAAGTGGCTTGAATAGAATGCTTTTTGTTTCCTTGGTTAATGCTTGAATCTAAATCTAAGCTTGTAACTTTAAACTATGCCAATATTTGTGTGGTCTTCCTCAGCAGGTATCCAAGAGGACAAGACCAAGAAGAGCTGACAGCGCCGGGGAGACTTGGGCTTATATTCCCATCGTTTCCACGGGTTGGTGGCACTAAAATATCACAGAAGTGTCTGCTCATCTGCAGCTAAATGATAGTAAGTAGGCAGACATTTTAAAGTGATAAATTAATTAACAACACTAAATTTCAACTTTCTACGTGTAACTTTTAAATGGTTTGATTGCGGTACTTGCGTTTGTGCAGTTTTGCCTTCACTTTTGTTTGACTCTCAAGTGAAAATGTGTTGTATCGTGATTGGTATTTTTTGTCAAAACAAAAATGTTGGAATGAATGTAATCTACTATTTTGCCTTGTTGTAATGTGTTATTAGCCTTAAGACATGCAATGAAACTTTATCTATTAAATCACATCATACTTACAAGCTAACTTTTTTATATTCCTCTATAACTACATTTCTTTTTATTCTATATGTAAAATTTGTGTTGGTATTTTGTTTTAAATAGCATAGTAGATGATACAAATTTGGAAAAAATACAATGAAAGAAGTACACAGTACAGTATATGTTCCTTTAGCCTTATTCTTAACCCCTTCATTGAAGTCTTGAAGGCAAAAACTTGCTGTGGATGCCGAAGAGCTTCATCAAACACAATAAGCTGACATCTTGAAGTTAAAGGTGCTGTTGATACATTTTTTATGTAGACCAATCATTAAAAAAAAATAGTACATCCACAGAGCTTTTAGAAAGTTGCAGAATAAAAGTATCGCTTTTTCAATATTATGATAGTGAATTAATAATTTTCAAATTTTAGTTTATCTCTTTGTAAGATGTCTGACGTTTGGTTCACGCTTCTAACAAGGCTTGTGAGCCTTGTTAGTATAACCACGTTGGTATCACGTGGTATCTCTGTGTAGTCAGCAATCAAGAGTTTTAGTAGTTGCCAGTTTCACGGTAAGCGCCCGGCTTCACTCTGGTACCAATCCCAAGTGCTCAGTGACAAAAGTAGGAGCCAGGGTGACCAGGGTGAACATTGGTTCAGCTTTTGCTCTACCACGAAAGATTAATCACTTGACTTGACTGTCTGTCTGAGTTGTGTCATGTCTTGGTCTCACTCGACCAAGAAATATGCAGGTTGTGCAACAAACTGGCAGCCAGTGGAATGGAATGGAAGGGGGGGGTGTGCTATGTTATCAATAGCACCGTTAATATAATTTTATATACATTTATATTAAAATGTTATAAAGTTTGTAAGAAGTTAAGACGTTTATTTAAATATATGCACAAGGATGATTGTGTAGTTAAGTACCCTCCCACACTGCCTGGTATAAGCACTTTCTGTTCCCCTACTTAAGTCCTATTTCTTTCTCACTCTTCCAGCCTCATGTCTACATATTTAAAAACCCATTGGTGTCGTTTTTTCTGCTTTTTAAACATACAAGTCTTCCCATTTAAAAGTTAACATTTCTTCACAGTATCATTATGGCATATTACCTGATCCACTAGGTTGTCATAACTCTGCAATATAACTAGCATCATGCCCAAGGCTAGGTCTTCAAAACAAATGGACTAAACTGTTTCACTGTGTTCCCCCCATCATGTTCTGATTGAGTTCAGCTGCATGAAATAACGACTGGCCACATTATTATATTTGAATGCACTTTTGCTTTATTCTACAGAAACACATTGGAGACCATGGGGTCACCAGGTCCAGAGGGTCCATGGTGGACGTCCGGTACTCTCACTCCTCATCCAGCCCCCTCTGGTGGTAAGAGAGTAGACATTGAGATAGGTCAGTGGGAGAACCCTGATTTATACCAATAGAGAGAGAGAGTGAAAGCAATTCAATGTAAATTAATGTTGAGGTTAATTTCTGCCGTACTAATTAACAATGATGAGTTAACATTACTGCGCTGCATGTTTGAGTAAACGCATCAGTTCAATTATATATGCAAATTGCCTATACCTAATAGGCATTAGTAATTTGATTTATTAATTATTCAGAATTGACTCAGAATTTAAATAAGATACTGTGTGTGAACTTAAGGACAACCGTAACTTTGTCAGCTTTAACATGTCAGTGCTAAGATAAAGGCCACTCAATCAAATCTACAACAAAAATGAAATTAATGCTCTGAAATCCAGATTCATTTTGGCTAACAAATATTCAATGCTGCTGGTGTCTGTTGTTTTTTTAATATTAATATTAATATTTTAATCCACTCCATAATTAACTATTAATACACATTTATTACTTTTATTTTAAATTAAACACAATTTTAAAACGTCTGCCCTGATTTATTTCTGGTTTCCTTAATCACCCTTAAAAAGCTGCCCACAGTTTGAAAAGTTCTATAAACAATTCTGATATTATAGATTGTATAATAATGTGACTGTGAACATCACTGTCACTGTGCTAAAATGTTTCTCTACCAATCAAAAGTGCATTATTATTATGATGATGATTAGTATTATTATTATTATGTGTAGGAGTATTATAATATTTTGTAATAGTAATAATTGTATTAATATTGTTGTTGCTGTTGTTATTATTATTATTATTTATTATGATTTTTATTATTATTATGTTATTATTTTTCATTTTTGTTATTATCATCATCATCTTTACATCTACCACTGACCTTGGAGCCCACGTCACGGCTCTTGGCCCTCAGCTTGTTGACCTGAGTCTCAGCGATGTCCGCTCTCTCCTCAGCCTCGTCCAGCTCATGCTGCAGCTTACGGAACTTGCCCAGGTGGGTGTTGGCCTGCTCCTCCTGTGTCCACAGTGTTGAATAGAAGCACAGCCAACCAGGTTCATTACAAACCCTTCCAGACATGTTTATAGCTGGAGCCTGACTGTCGTGGTCTAGAATGATCCATGGCCTGCGATCATTGACTATATTGGATTCACTTTGAAATGGAGAGGAATAGACTTACAGCCTCCTCAGATGTCCTCTTGTAGGCTTTGACCTTCAGCTGCAGCTTGTCTACCAGGTCTTGGAGACGAGTGACGTTCTTGCGATCCTCCTCAGTCTGTGAAATGTTGACAAATGTATATGAATATATAATGCTTCTGTGCTCTACTTATATGCTGTACTTCCACTCATACGGTCACTTCCACTTGATCTTGAGTTAAGAAAGAGCAAACTCCTCCCCTACTGAAGGCTATTTGTATTTTTAAGGAGATTCACTTGTATGTATGTTTTGCTTCGCGTTTGTAATATAAATGAATAAAACACCTGATATGTTAGTTCTTTGATTCGTCTCTCGTATTTGCGGATTCCCTTCACTGCTTCGCTGCTCTTCTTTTGCTCAGACTCCACCTCGTTCTCCAGCTCCCGTACCTGAGAATACCCAACAATTACCATTAAAACATCCATTACAAATACATTCATAGGCAAGGTATCACTGTCTAGCTACAACAAATAACACCATAGCAGATGATAACTGCTTCAAATATACAGCCTACTGCTTCCATATAAAGTTTATATAAAGGAAGGGTTAAATACAGCCGTAAACCTTCCATGACTACTTAGGAGCAGTAGGCAGGAGTGATGCAGGTGTTACTGCCAGGAGTATTAACCTTGCATACATGTATTTTGGTGTGAGAGGAAGCTGAAGCACCTGAAGATCATGCAACTTGGAAATGCAACAGAAAGTTCCCAGTGAGGTTGAAATTCAGGATCTACGCGTGTGTGTGCGTGGCTATACAGTACTCACCCTGGCCTCCAGTTTCTGGACCTGCTTCTTGCCCCCCTTCATGGCGATCTGCTCAGCCTCATCCAGGCGGTGCTGCAGGTCCTTGATGGTCTGCTCCATGTTCTTCTTCATGCGCTCCAGGTGAGCGCTGGTGTCCTGCTCCTTCTTCAGCTCCTCTGCCATCATGGCAGCATCAGTAATGGCCTTCTTAGCCTTTTCCTCAGCATTCCTGCACTCCTGCACAGCCTCCTCCACCTCCGACTGAAGCTGGGACGTATCGGCCTCCAGCTTCTTCTTCTGGTTTAGCAGGCTGGTGTTCTGAACAGATTGTTAGAACAATTTTTACACAACACTCATGTCATGCAACAAATTGCATACAATTCTGAAATGCTGACTGTACCTGTGAGTGCAGGAGTTGCACCCTCTCAGTGACATCCAGCAGCTCTTGCTCAGCAAGCTTACGAGCTCGCTCAGTTTGTTCCACCAAGACCCTCAGCTCCTCCAGTTCAGCCTGTATCAGGTTGTTACGCCTCTCAACGATTGCAATGTTCTCCTTAAGATCATCATTGGTGCGAAGGGAGTCGTCAAGCTGAAGCTGAGTGTCCTGCAAATGGGAGGAAATGTAAAATGCATTAAATGTTTCCCAGCAAGCCAAGGAGTACTAGAAAGTTACATTAAAGACATTCAATTCACATGTATACCTTGAGATGAGCATGGACAGACTTGAGCTGCTTCTGGGCTTCAGATGCCTGCCGGTTGGCCTGGCTCAGCTGGATCTCCATCTCATTGAGGTCTCCCTCCATCTTCTTCTTCAAGCGGAGGGCTTCGTTCCTGCTGCGGGTCTCTGACTCAAGAGAGCTATGCAGGGTGTCAATGGTCCTCTGCATGTTCTTCTTGCACTGCTCCATCTCCTCATCTTTCTCCGCCAGCTTGCGTTCGATTTCAGCCTTTATCTGGTTGAACTCCAGCTGGGCTCTGAGAATCTTGCCCTCCTCATGCTCGAGAGAGGCCTAGATTCAATGATATGGTAGTCACATCAGAATTGGCTATCATTCTTACATTGTTGGGTCTACAATGTATGAAGCCATTACACACTTTAAACTAGCATTTTCCCACCCTTGGTCTTTAAGGAATTATGAATTAATGTGAAGTATATTTACAGAATTTTTCACCCATACCTCTGCTTCCTCAAGAGCAGCTTGAATCTCACTCTTTTCTTGCTCCATCTGCTTGCGGACCTTCTCTAACTCATGGATGGTCTTTGCACCCTCGCCAAGTTGCTCAGTGAGGTCAGAAATCTCCTCTGTTAATCACACGAGAAGGAAATCATGTTTATGTTGGTCACGGTGGACTTTTCTGCACAGCAAAAACATATTCTGAGACATTACCCTGGAGGTTCTTGTTCTCTCTCTTCATGGTCTCCAAGTGATCCAGAGATTCCTCGTAGGAGTTCTTCAGTTTGAAGAGCTCAGTGCTCAGACACCTGGCCTCCTTCTGGGAGCACTCTAGCTCACACTGAGACTCCTCAAACTTCTGCTTCCACTCGGATAGGACCTACATTTACAAATATATAGTGGAAATCATTTAGAATAATCAATTAATAGAAATATGTTATAATGGCCAATGGCCACCATAGAGCAAGTACAATGACATTTTGGCAAATATACTTTACTTTGTCAAAGTTTCTTTGCTTCTTGTCCAGAGCGGCAGCAGCAGCATTAGACCTCTCCACATCTACCATGAGATCTTCAATCTCATTCTGCAGTCTGTGTTTGGTCTTCTCCAGGGAGGAACATTTAGCATTGACTGCCTCCACAGCCTCCTCAGCATCCTGAAGACGCTGAGCCAGCTTCTTCCTGTGGAAGTAATATTCAGGTTTCATTGAATGAACAATGTAGTCCTCTCCTCTCTTGGTGGCAGAGAGAAGAGAAGTCATCATGTTATTGAAGACTATATCTTATTTTAACTTGTCATACAAAGCCTCCTCCTGAAGACACTGGGCATCTTACGTCATTGAATTGCCAATTAATTACTTATTCCTAATATATGTTTATTTGTGAAATGTCAAATACACTTACTTGGCCTCCTCCAGTTCTTCGGTCCTCTGGATGGCATCAGTTTCATACTTGGTTCTCCACTGAGCCACCTCAGAGTTAGCCTTGGACATGCTGCGCTGGAGCTCAGCCTTGGCCTCCTGCTCCTCCTCATACTGCTCCCTCAGCAGGTCACAGTCATGGCGGGAAGACTGCACTGCATGGGCTAATGCATTCTTGGCCTGGATACATTGATGAAATGTGGCAGTAATTCATCGACACATCACTGCAGTCAAGAATTGAGAAGTTGACAATTTTTTGGTTTGGTACCTTGACTTCCTCTTCCAACTGCCTTTTCAAATCTTCAAGCTGCTGGTTGTAAGAAGTCTTTCCTCTGGTCAGTTGTGAGATAAGAGATTCTTTCTCTTCCAACTGTCTCGAAAACTCACCTGGAAATTAAAAAATGAAGCTATGTAAAACAAGGTTATTCGACAAACTAAATGAGAGTTGATAGTAGTTACAATGCCAACACTGACCATTTTCAGATTGAAGTTTTGCCCTTTGAGTTACAAAGTCATTGAGAGATCTTTGGTATTCCTCACACTTGGTTCTGTATTCATTCAGCTGATCTTCCATAGTTCTGCTGCTTTTCTCCAAGTTAATCTTAAAGAACATGAAGAATATAAGTTTAACATTAATTACAATACTAAAGAGTATTTTGAATTTACAGACCATTATTTATTTGTCTGTTAATCTCCTTCCTAGGTTTACATACCTTAGACTTAACAATATGTTCCATGTTGGAGACCACATCGTCCAGCTCCAGTCTGAGCTCGCTCTTCTCCTTCTCCAGTTTCTGCTTGACTCTCTGCAGGTTGTCGATCTGCTCCCCAAGGTCAGCCACACTGTCAGATTGCTTCTTCCTGAGTGTGGCAGCGGTGGACTCGTGTTGCAGAGTGGCCTCTTCAAGGTCTCTGCGGAGCTTCAGGAACTCGGCCTCCCTCTTCTTGTTCATCTCAATCTGGGCAGATGTTGCTCCACCAGCCTCCTCCAGCCTCTCACTGATCTCCTCCAGCTCTCTGGCTAAGTCTGCTCTCTGTTTCTCCACCTTGGCTCGGGCTGCTCGCTCTGCCTCAAGCTCCTCTTCCAGTTCTTCTACACGAGCCTAATACAGTATTATATATTGGATCATACAACACATAGCTATACAGGTTTGACTTTATGATGAACATCATTTTATGATAAGATGATGGTTCATGTTCTACCTGCAACTCCTTCAATTTTTTCTGGAGCTGAATAATTATGGATTGCTCGTCTTCAAGTTTGCTGTTTAGTTGACTGACTTCAAAGTCTTTCCTGGAAAAAAATTTCAACTGAAATAAGAATGTGGAATATGTTTACTGTTGAAAGAAAATGCCTTGCATTTGTCAAATCCTACTTTTTCAGGCGCTCCTCCAGTTGTTGCTTGTCGTTCTCCAGGTCCATCACACACTCCTGAGTCAGCTTCAGATCTCCCTCCAGCTTTCTCTTGGCTCTTTCAAGGTCCATTCGAACCTTCTTCTCTTGCTCAAGAGATCCCTCAAGCTATAAATGGGTAAAGTATAGTACATATACAAAGAAGGTGAAGTAAAGTACATATTAATGTTTGATATGAGTTTTAATTTATATTTTCAATCACATTTTTATGATATTTTTGAATGTGACTCTCACGTCATCCACTTGCTGTTCCAGCTTGGCTTTGGCCTTGGTCAGAGTGTTGACTTTGTCTTCTTCACTCTGCAGGTCATCCAGGGTTTGCTGATGAGCCTCCTGTAAGGCTTTCTTCTCCTTGGTCAGCTTGGCAATGATTTCATCCAGAGAAGCCATTTCCTCAACTAGGTTCTTCACCTAAAAATGTGGCATTCATATGTTAATGTTATGATGGAATTATCGTAAATATCTATGGTTCTCAGGATTGTCCTACCTTGTTCTCAGTGGCATGCTTCTCTTTCTCCACCTTTGCCAGCGTTAGCTCAAGGTCATCGATATCCTTCTTCAACTCGGAGCACTCATCTTCCAGCTTCCTCTTCTTAGCGGTCAGTTCAGCATTCATCTCCTCCTCATCGTCCAGTCTCTCGGATAGCTCCTTGGATTTGGCCTCTAATTGGATCTTGTTTTTGATCAGGCCCTCACATCGTTCTTCTGCATCACAAAGATTGTCTTGCTCCTACCAGAAAAAAATATATAGTTCTGTAATTTATTTTAATAAATTCTTAAATAACATTTTGTAAAAAAACACAATAGGTTGCACACTTAACACAATCTTACAAAACATTCTTACAGCTTGGACTTGGAGTTGCAGGTCATTCTTCTCTTGGAGAAGAGACACCATTTTCTCCTCTAGTTCCTTCCTACGACTCTCAGACTTTGCGTAAGCCTCCTTCAACTTCAGGAATTCTTCCTTCATGTTGGCCATCTCTTTCTCTGCCTCAGCCGATCTCAGCAGAGGTTTGATCTTGAAGAACAGCTTCATCCAGGGCCAGTTCTTCACTCCCATGAAGGCACGGATGTTCCACTGGATTACCAGTAATGCATCCCTAAAGAGAAAACGATGATGATACATGTACCACAGAATACCGTCACATTTATTTAGCTCTCGTATCTAAATAAACATGAAGCTACGAATACCTGCGCTCCACGATCTTCTGGTACTCAATGCGAGACAAGAGACCACGGGATCTGGCCTGTATGCCAGTGATGATCTTGGACAGACGCTCATCTCTCATCTCCTCCAGCAGACCCAGCAGACCGGCCTTGAAGAACACCTGAGAAGATCCATGTAATCGTGTTTAGATTCCTAAGTGGTAATAAACTATCAGCTCTTACTTAAGTTATTGTTTTAATGATATGTAATAATAAACATTTATGCATTATGCTCATAGTACATATTACACATGGAAAGTGTTTCCCTGATGCTTTAGCTTCCACAATACTAGTGTTCAAACTGTACCTTGGTGTGTCCAAACTTGTACTGATTATGATCAATATCCAGAGAGCCCAATAGCTTCTCTGCTCCCTTCCTGCTATCGATGAACTGTCCCTCAGGGATGGCAGCAGGGTTTAGGATGCGGTATCTACAATGGCCGTATTTAAAATGATCAATTTCACAACAATAATCATAGGCTGTATCCCATTACAATGAAGATATTACCTCTGTCTGAAATCCCCATACAGGATCCTGTTGGGGAAGCCCTTCCTGCAGATTCTGATGCCTTCCAGCACACCGTTACAGCGTAGCTGGTGCATCACCAGAGGGTTCTCCATGGCCCCAGGAGTCTTGCTCTCATTGGGGATGATGCAGCGGACAAAGTGAGGGTGAGTAGACCTCAGGTTGGTCATCAGCTTGTTCAGGTTCTCCTGTTATGTCATCAAAGGTTTGGAATTATTTTGTTGGCTGATTCTCGCTCGAGTATATTGTAGCTGCTAATAAACTTGACTTTACTAATAAGCAACATAAATGTTAGTCAATACCCTATGAAGAGCCGACACTGTTTGGAAAGATGACCCTTTCTTCTTTTTCTCCTTTTTTCCTTCTGCCATAACTGTGAAGACAAAACATGCTCTCAATATTCTACAATATATGCTATACTACGTTGGTATCTGATGGTCAGTAAGTAAATTAACGAGAAAGTACCTGAGTCTGCTCCAGCATAGCCAATAAAAAGGGTAGAAAGTAGCTTTAGGCAGGACTTCTGGTAAAGTCCCACAACAGTCTCATTGAGGGGATCCTTGTTCTTCACCAGCCAGTTACAGATGTTGTAGTCAACGATACCAGCATAGTGACCAAGAGCAAAATGGGCCTCTGGTTTCCCCTTGACAATCCTGGGCTTCTGGAAGTTGTTGGATTTCCCCAGGTGGTTGTCATACAGCTTGGCCTTGAACGTGGCATCACTGGCCTTGGGGAACATGCACTCCTCTTCAAGGATGGACATGATGCCCATGGGCTGAGGAGAGGAAAATACAGTATTTATTTAGGACTTAATGTATGCCTAAATATTACCAATATATGAATCTCTCTTTGCGGATAACTTTCTTCACCAATAAATCACCTTTTCAATCAGGTCAATGCAGGCCTGCAAGTCCATGCCGAAGTCAATGAAAGTCCATTCAATGCCCTCTTTCTTGTACTCCTCTTGCTCCAGCACAAACATGTGGTGGTTGAAGAACTGTTGCAGTTTCTCATTGGTGAAGTTGATGCAGAGCTGCTCGAAGGTGTTGTACTGCCAGAAGAACAGAAGAACATGTTTACACTCTCACACGTGCCACTGTGGGCCAATGATCATTGCTGCTGGTTGACCATTGACCTAGGATGTGAAACCCTTTACATCACTCACTTCGAAGATCTCAAATCCAGCAATGTCCAGCACGCCAATGAAGTACTGGCGAGGCTGCTTGGTCTCCAGCGACTGGTTTATTCTCACCACCATCCACATGAACATCTTCTCATACACTGACTTGGACAGAGCTCCCACAGCGTAGGTTACCTGAGGCACAGGAAACAAAACATACATAGTTATTTAATGTCAAAGAACAATGTAGTAGTCTGTGTATGTGTGTTGTGATCACACATAGCCACATAGCATATGTTTGATAATAATGTCCAGCCAACTCACCTGGTCGACATTTTGTCCCTTGGTGACCCACTCGTTTCCTACTTTGACTCTTGGATGACAGAGACCCTTGATGAGGTCCGCAGAGTTCAGGCCCATCAGATACGCGACTTTGTCAGCAACTTTATAGGGAAATATTAATAGTGTGAAAAAAATAAGGCCATCATTTATTTGTTTATCATTTTAGCTATGGAATAGAAAGAATAGAACACGTCTTCACCCTCAGAGCAGTCAGCCTCTGCCTGCTCCTCTCGCTGCTTCTGCTTGAACTTCATGTTGCCGTGGTGCATGATGGCCCCCGTCAGTTTGTACACAGAGTTCTTCTCCTCTTGAGTGAACCCCAGCACATCAAAGGCGTTCTACCGACAGATCGACCACAAGTCAAAGAAAAAGCAGTGATTTCCTGTAATTGTTCTTAAACCCCAGAGGATGAAATGAAAACAACAATGGGACTGACATCTGTTGCCATCAGTTCATCTGCATCGTCGATGGAGGCCACTTGGGTTTCTCCCTGGGAGATGAAGGCGTAGTCATAGGGGTTGTTGCTGACCAGGAGCATCTCTAGAGAGCAGAGACGGGATTGGGAAGGCAGGCATTAGGATATTTAGAATCAGAGGTGGCAAAAGTACACACATTCTGTACTTAAGTAGAAGTACAGATACTTGTGTAAAAAAATACTTTGATAGTGGTAGATTGAAGTTGTTTGGAATATATACAGTATGTGGGCCATTTTCTTTCTACATTCTAAAAACACAGACACTACTTCGTACTCACCCAGAAGTTCAGGCTTCTTCTGAGACAGAATCTGGTAGAAGATGTGGTAATCTCTCTCAGCCTTGAGCTGGAAGGTCACACGGGACTTCTCCAGAAGGTCTGGCAAGAATGTAATTTAAGGGTAATGAGTCCCGAGTCAATCCCCCAACCATGTTGCGCTGAGTAGAACATTTTTATTTTTGGTCTTACATGTTTCAATATCAGCAGAGGCTAGCTTCCCTCTTGTGTCGAAATGAATTCGGATGAATTTGCCCTGAAAGGAAACATTTGGTTGCATTTGTGCATGTAGATTGTAATTTATTTGGTAGATGATTATAGCTAACAATCAAATTCTGTTGTACATATATGAAAAATACATACAAATCTAGAGGAGTTGTCATTCCTTATGGTTTTAGCGTTTCCAAAGGCCTCCAGAGCTGGGTTAGCTTGGATGATTTGATCCTCCAATGTACCCTGTGACAAAGAGTTTTTTTATTTTTTTAAAACTAGGATGAAAACAATGCTATGACTAAATCAATATAAACAGGAAGTAACCTTCTCCTTGAGGTTGTCCTTTTTGCCGCCTGCAGCGGCGATGCTGGCAAAGTACTGGATCACACGCTTTGTGTTGACGGTCTTTCCTGCACCGGATTCTCCACTAGAAACACAGTCATCGATTATGATTCATGTACATTGGATGGCATGGACGGTTAGTCCTCAAAAGACAAGCAATTATTGTTTATCAATGAATCGTCAGTACGTGATCAGATGCAGCTACGTACGTGATCAGAATTGACTGGTTTTCTCTGTCTGTGAAAAAACATGCACATTGTTCATCGTAAAGATCCGTGGTACTCAGGCTTGCTATATATTTGAGAAGAACAATGATTACAGTGCACATGGTTCACCTGACAGCATGTACTGGTAGGCGTTGTCAGAGATGGAGAAGATATGAGGAGGAGCTTCACTCCTCTTCTTTCCTCTGTAGGCCACCACCACCTCTTGGTTGTAGACCGGCAGCGCCTTGTAGGGGTTGACCGTCACACAGAACAGCCCAGAGTACGTCTGAGGGAAGAGAGGATGCTGTCAAAATGTGTACGACTACTGATAATACATACTTTTTATGTGTAGAAGAATAGAGGACTCACGTAGATCATCCATGCTGCGTAGCGCTCTTTGAGGTTGAACAGCACGGCGGGCTCATGGAGGAACGTCAGCATGGCCATGTCCTCGATCTTGTCAAACTTGGGAGGGTTCTGTTGCAGAAGGTCCATCTCTTTGACTGTTACAGTCTGGGGGGAATGAAGACATCATTACGAAATGTCATCCTGATAATCATTAGAAATTGTGCATTCAGCTTGATCGATTGGATATTTATGTAGAAATACATTGGAGGAATATGTAGAAAAATAAGTGTTCAATCATATCTGTTGCAATGACTTTGTCACTGTGTTCTGCCATGCCACGTGCAGACCAGAGTTGCTTTAACTGCACCTATATCCAGGCCCCTGCATGCAATGGTATTTACACTCACTTAAGAATTCCCTCTTCAGCAAACACAGATTCTCACTCGGATAAACAAGCACTGGGGCGCTGCATGTAACAAGGTAGCATTTCGGAACCTGACTACCTCGTTAAAAGTCTCCATCTAGCAGTATCTGATTTACTCATAAATTTGGAGGATTTACTCCCGTATGTGCCAGACCCTAACCCTAACCATTTAGCAGGCCTACTAACTTTTTCCTAGTTTTGTTATTGACACTATTGCTCTTCCAAAACATTGTCAAGTTTTGAATGATGACAGAAGTATTAAAAATGCATCAATCTGTTTTCACACCCCTCCCTTTGTACTAGATGCCAACACTAGACCCATCAGGAGACGTGAATGTCCTCTGACCTTGCCGTACTGGGTCTCCACGGTGGCCTTGTCTCCGTCCCGGCTGAGGACAGTGGCCTTGACGAACTCCTCCACCGGGTCTGGGACGAAGCACTCCTTCTTCATGTCAAAGGGCCGCGTGGAAGCCTCCATGCGTTCCCTGTCCGACTTGCGAAGGAACGAGGTGGCCACCCCAAACACAGACATCTGCGCATCTCCCATGGCTGCGCTATACGCTACGATACAGAGGTTACGCTTCTTTAACCCTGTCTCTATATATAAGTGTGATAAATGCTGCAATACACCAGTTACAGGTCTTTAAGTTAACCCTATCTTGATATCTCACTTGATATCGTTATGCTGAATGCAGCACTGCAGGTTACAGGTCTGAACCTATCTCTCACTGTGAGAGATAGCTTCAGTGTTGTGATCACATGGGGTTTAACAGCTAACACCATAACAAGCCCCGGAGTTAGTGCAGCTGTTGCTTCAATGTTTCCTACATTGATGTAGTCGTGTGCTTTTATTGTTTCATTACAACAGATTAGTATGAGCGATGAAATACAAACATTGCAGCTAGGATCTTCATCTTTGAAAAACAAAGTGCATTGACTTTACCTTTTCAAGTGCTGGTCCAAGAGCTGGTGGCAGTTTTCAGCTAGTGGTCACCTGCAGCAGAGGACACTAAGACCAGTGAGAGAGTGAGCATGTCAACAACACAATACAGTTAACTGTTTGATCTGTCACTCTTTAAAGTACATTCATGCTTTTAAATATTCTAAGCATCCATATGAAAGGCTCGGAAGGGGAAGGCAAAGTGAGCTTTATAAAGAATCAGCACAGCATCTAGGTTGAATATGCTCTCGTCTTCACCTCTAAAGTAACAGCCTCACCAGGATCTACCCTGCTAGTTAAACCAGACACCCTGCCCCAAACATCAATGAAATAATATAACAATAAATATATTAATATTAGGGATGTTAATGTACCGTACAGGATCACGCACACAGTTTGGGACGGATTGAAATACGGTACAGCAGAGAGAGAAAAAAGCCGCCTGATTTTCGCACATCTTGGAGTCACAGCCATATGATGAATATAAATAGTGATACTTTATATGAACTTTATTATACTAGCCAGTAACACTGAGGACAATCGATCAGTGATTACAGTAGAGATCAACACAAAGGTAGAGAATGGTGAGTGGAGAGTGATCAGTAGATCCCCAGCCCAGCCTCATTTCAATCCGGCATTTGGGAACATTAGGTATTTAAATAAATGTTTAGATTATTGCACTTTGTATTGCTTTATTTCGTGTTTATTTTTCATTTACATTTTTATCATTTAAAGGTAGAAAAAAGATATAATACCGAACTGAAAACCGTGACCGTAAACCGTGAAATGAACCGAACCGTTACACCCCTAATAAATATACATAATATAATATAATATATTAAAAAAAAGTCTTAATGCAGACAAACAGCAAATGCACAATATAAACACACAGGTGTGGTAGCAAACCATGGAGATGAACAAGCATCCTTCAGGTCTTCTGATACAGACTACTAGTCACACTAAGACCAGGTGAAGACAGACTTACACTAAGACCAGGTGAAGACAGATTTAAACTAAGACCAGGTGAAGACAGACTTGCACTAAGACAAGGTGAAGACCAGCTGAAGACAGATTTAAACTAAGACCAGGTGAAGACAGACTTACACTAAGACAAGGTGAAGACCAGCTGAAGACAGATTTAAACTAAGACCAGGTGAAGGCAGACTTGCACTAAGACAAGGTGAAGACCAGCTGAAGACAGATTTAAACTAAGACCAGGTGAAGACAGATTTAAACTAAGACCAGGTGAAGGCAGACTTAAACTAGGACCAGGTGAAGGCAAACTTAAACTAGGACCAGGTGAAGAAAAACTTACACTAAGACCAGGTGAAGACCAGCTGAAGACAGATTTAAACTAACACCAGGTGAAGACACACTTACACTAAGTCTTAGTGTAAGTGTGTCTTCACCTGGTCATAGTTTAAATCTGTCTTGAAGACCAGGTGAAAACAGAGTTACACTAAGACCAGATGAAAACAAGACTTAGACCAGATGGAGATCGGATGAAGACAGACTTACACTTTGACCAGGTGGAGACCAGTTGAAGACAGACTAAGAGAGGTGAAGAGCAGGGAGTCAGGCTCACAGGTAAACAGCGAGCAGCTTCTAACCTGCCGGGGTGGCAGAGATCAAATATATAAGGCCCTGGTGCCCCTGCCCTCCGAGGCCAAGAGCACCACCCCTGGCTGCCCTCTCTGCCAGTTTAGCTTTGCTCCAAATAATGTGACTTTTCAGGAGCCGTGCCAGGAATCTACTCTGAGATAAGCCAGGCTTTCTATCTATAATTCACCCACACTTTGTTCTCTCTTATGCAGAATATTTACCAGGATGGATGGAGACCAGGTTCCACCCATGGCCTGTGGGGTGAACAGAGCTGGGGGGCCGGTGGAGGTGGGGATGTCATGTGATTAGGTTTGGAAAAGCACCAACACAACCATAACATGCCAGCGCTCTAGGCCCAAACACAGGCATGTATTAGCTGTTGGGTTTAATATATTTATTTATTAGCTGTATTTTCAGTCCATGGCAACCAAAATCTGGTTGGTCATATGGTACATGTGGGCACATATGGTGCCTATACTGGTTTTAAACGCTTCATTCCTGAATGAAATGATTCCATTACTGCTTGGGTATTATAGCATTATTTCTTTTGTTATGTATTATTATGCATTATTTGTGTGAAATGATGTATCTTTGTTATATCTGTCAGTTATCAGTTGGATAACGGTATGCCATCTCCATCCCTTCTCTGGAACAGTGTCCTTTCTGACCTTCAGTTGCTGGTGGAAATCCGGTTAAATGAAGTCACCCTCAGAGATTAGCAACACCTGTTGCTCATGTCCTGTTAACTGGTGTGATTCCATTCCATTATTAATAGTAATGGATTCAAAACATCGGTTGCGTGCTAGACCTCAGGTTGCTTTAAAAGGCAATCAATAACTAAATGACGTCTAACAATACAACCATGACTGCATACATGGATGGCCCCCAGTGGGACTTGAACCCATAACCCTGGCAGCGGTGCCATGCTCTACCAGTTGCACCACACAGGATCATTATTTGGCATTGTTTCCTATTCATTATAACATTGTAACAAATGCATATATAAAACTGAATCTACTGTATCCTATATAATCAGAAAATCGTTTTTTATCATGGTGGATGATTATTCAGTTATAGTTACAGCGAACTTAAGCTTGAGATACAATATGAGCAGATACAAAGGAATGGCTGTGTTTGATGTTGATGATGTTGATGACTTATTGTCAGTAGCATTTGGCACATCTCACCTTGCATGTGACTCATTCTCTAATGGTGGAGCTAAGTGGCAGCCGGTCACTTACAAATTATCACCTGACCTATTATGGGATGCCTAGCCCAGAGATGGAACTCTTATCAGTGTCTGTGTGTGTGTGTGT
>OMNO01078969.1:0-10250 GCA_900303215.1 Trachyrincus scabrus | reverse complement strand
AAAAAAATACAAATCTACCAATAAGAATACAAATGTAAACTGGCATGGTCCTGAAATAGCTGAGATTTACAGTTTTTCCATGGTTGATGGAAGAAGTTATGTGCTTGTCTGGAAGAAGGATGTTCTTTACTTTGATTAGGGCCAATCACCAAGCAACTCAATGTTGTTAGCTTTGTACTTGGGCTACTTCATGACAAAACAGCATCTTGTTTCGCTCTAGATTACAGCAATAATCATTGACAGATATGAAACAATAACTACAATAACGATAATAACCATGAAAATTTTGCGGCCCCTCAACGGCTGTTCCACATCTCTCAAATCTCAATAAAACACTAATAAAGTGTTGTTTTTGTAGGGACCTCACAATCCAAATGCAAATATCTAATGTTGAGGGGTTTTTCGTGTTAAAAGAACGATCAGAGGTCAACAAATGTGAGTGAATAACACACTTGATAGTTCCCAGAGGAAAACCCAGCAATACTTACCACTGACTTTGCTGGTTTGCTTTGACGCTTTGCTCTCTGTAACAGAAACAAGCACTGAGTCAGTCTGTTTACTGTCATTTCATGAATGTTGTGGTAAAATGCTTGTAGTAAAATAGCCATTTAGTACTGAGGCATTTAAAAAATGTATAATGTTGAGAAAGTGACTTTACTGCTCCATGACAGTACATTTGCACAGTGCTACATTTATTTAGCAAAACAAGTTTTAAGGCAACCTGAAAACCATGTGTGTGAGGCACACATTGTTGGAAATTTAAATAAATTATTTTACTGTACGGGAGAGCAGCTGGGATTTATGGTATGGGTTCAAATGTTAATCTTGCATACAATCAATTTCTTTGTCAGTATATTGCTCTGGTTTTCAAATAGGCATAAATACATTGAATGGCATTTCGATTTGGCCTCATATGTAAAGTAATAAAGCAGCCTAGTTTGCACGCTACCTAACTTTATATAGCATAGCACAACCATCAGTTTTGTTTCACCGAAGACAGACGGTTTAATTAAATAATTTATACAGTGCACACAATTATATTTCTAATCATGACTTTAATTCATATATTTCGCTATCCATATCATTTTAAGGGATTCGTTAATGAACGTGATAGGCCTGCGTCAAATAATTTTTATTGCTGTAACAATACCTTTATCTACAAAGACTTGATAGTTTGCGTAAAAAAACCGTAGTCCTAAAGTCCCACATGGCCACCCTGTAGAGACGGGCTTCCTCACCTGTAAAAGAAGGTTCTTTGCTCCAAGTTTCAGGCCTACCTTGTATTGCCCCGATAATCCCTCTTGTACACAATACGTAAAAATGAACAAAATGCATTTCATTTTGAAAGACATGTCCGTAATAACATAGGATATGCTTCAGATGAATTTCCAAGTCTCGATGCCCCTTGCCCACGTCGGCGGGAATGTGAAGCAGCGTATGCGAGACGTGGTAAAACAACCTCACACCAAGTTATTTTTGCAAGGGGCAGGCTTTCCCCTCAGAGCAGCTTCATTTAAACACACTAAAGACACTAAAGTCATTTTCATGTTTCATTAACTTGTTACAATAAATTATTAGCTGTAGCCCACCACAACTAAATGTGAGGTATCATACGGAAGTTAAAAAAGTGTGTGCTTTACCGAAGTTTAGTCCAAATGATACAGTCCCAGCATGCAACACTTTAGTGCGTGCACACTGAAAATTTCGCAGACTGCTGCCATGGTTGAGCACAACAGTGACACATTGACTCATGTATGACTATTTGAAGATGCCTTTCCCCTTCTCCATCATAGAACTTGCTGTGAAGAATTAAGTTATATGATGAACTTGTTTTTGTTTTTCTTGTTGCAAAATACAAGTAGGACGATTATAAATGTATCAATAGCAGAAAAAAAAATCCAAAATGCAATATTCATTATTAGCATGGCATGGGCTACTACTGAGTGGTGATTTGTCTATAGATTATAAATATTGTACAGTAACATACAGGGTATATGTGTTGTTTGGGAACTGTCCCGGGTGCCATACTTGTTGCCATCAACAGCCCATGACTCATCAGAGCTGCATGCATTTACCAGGTAGAACTCACAGCCACGACACTGTTTTTCATACACACTCAAGAGTCTTGTAAACAAAAGGCAGGGTCACATGATGATGGACACAGGAACATTTGAGCTTTTACACTAGCTTTGATGCTGTTCTATTCCACAGAGAGAGCAAAGCAGTTCAGTGTATATTTTAGCAGTTTGCCTAACCTTTCCACTCACTCGATTTCCTTCATTAATCCTGCTATTTTCTAACATTAAGGTAAGTAGTGTCCTTCCATTGTTAAACAGTGAATAACATTGCATCTAATGGTACAACATTTGAGTCCATGTTTGCCAGTCGTCATATGTGATCAGGGACAGTCTGCAAGGCATCCTCTGGTTTTCTACTGATGTCAACATTCTATAACAAGAAAAAAATGATATTAGATCTTTTTGACATCGTTTACCTGTTGGCAAGGAGAGTTATCAACTGTTGCAGTACGAATTCAGACCTGGCTTGTGCACAGATTGTATAATATACATATAGATCACAAGATGATGGTGATGAAAAATGATTCATATAGCCCCACGATTTATTGCACAATAAGGTTATTACTACCACCACCATCATACAATTATTATAAAACCTAAAGGCATGTATGGATTTTAACGTTTAGTACAGACTTAAAAGACTTATAAACCCCTTACCGCGGGTCTCTCTCTGTGTGTGTTCACTGCTTCGATGTTCAGAAAGAACGGCTCGACTTTACACCCTATAAAGGACGATACGTGATGGGGTTCAATAAGAGGATGCAAGTCTGATATCTAGTCGTTGTTGATGACTTTTTCACAATGATGGGGCAGACCACTGGCAGCTTACCATAGGCTAGTGGGGTGAGTTTGAGTACGGTGTGTAGAGGACATCTGAGATAGGGCAAGTCCCCTATTTAAAACAATCACCATACAGTCAAAAAACAAAAGGAAAAGAAAGATGTCAGTGAGAGGCCAAGTCAACATAATGAATACACGTTTCAGGAATAGTTCGGCTTTTGCCGTTTATAAATTGACGTGGAAAAAGAACGTCATGCGTGTGGAGGAGGAGCTGGACTTGTGGGTTGGGGTTTTGGCGGTCGTACCTGCGGGTTTATCCAGGAAGTAGGCCAACAGGCAGCGCATTACGGCCTGGTGGCAGATGACCAGAACGTTCTCCTGCCTCTCCAGCTCCATGATAACCGGCTCCAGGCGGTGAACCATGTCCTCGTAGGACTAGCGCGTGCAGCCGAAGGAAAGATCTCATTACTGTGTCTCAATCATAAAAAGGGAATAGAGTGCATAATCCTGTGTTTGGTAGAAGTACTACCTACCTCCCCCTTGGGGTAACGATAACGATACTTGTCCTGGTCTCTCAGAGCAAACTCCTCTGGGAAGTTCTCCTGTATCTCCTCGTAGGTCAGCTCCTCACACACACCCTGGGAAAGACAAAGGAGCTACATTGAACAGAATGAGGTTTTTCACAAACCCTGTACAACCAGTTAAAAGCAACAATACAATACAGTGAAAGAACAAAGTGAACTCAGTATGATAAAGTAACAAGTAAGAGAAAATAAAGAAAAAGAGTCTGTAGCAGTCTCCCCTGCTACATGCCACCTAAGCGCCTTTTCAGGGCTTCTCCAATAGCAGGACACAGGCATATTATGATTAAACTGGTTTATTGCAGAGTTTGAGATTGTTTGAGGCAGAGCAGGTGGTACGTGCTGATATGCTAGCGCTCCTCCTGAGTGTGTGTGGTGGTGGCTGGTTTAACCTGTGGGCCTTGATTGGCCAGTGACAGGTGTGCAGCCTCACCCAGCCCCAGAGTCTAATCAGTCTGACTCGGGCCAGGTGAGGCTGCTTAAACCAGCCACCAACAACACACACTCCACAGAGTCAAAGAGAGTCAAAGCAGGTACGATAAGGTAAGTAAAACAGAAGAACAGAGTTGGTCAGATGGTGGAGTCAAAGAGGAGAGGGTAGGGGAGAAGTGATCTGCCTCCCTAATCTGTCTGAGAACAGAGTTCCAGAGCAGAGGGGCGACGGCCCAGCTGAAAGATCTGTCCCCCATAAATGAAGCCGGCCTGACCCTGGTGCAAGGATAGGCCAGAAGAGGGCCAGCATCCCCAGATCTCGGGTTGCCGGCTGGAGTGTAGGGATGGAGGAGCTCAGTGAGACAGAGGGGAGCAGAGCCATGCAAGAGCCTTGCAGGTATGGAGGAGAAATGTTATACTCTTAAACCTTTGGATGCTATCTACCACACTGCCATCAGATTTATTACACAAGACCGATTCCACACTCACCACTGTGAGCTATATGCCAAAGTTGGATGGTCGTCCCTTGCATCTAGAATACATATGCATATCGTCATTCATAAGACATTACTATTAAAATTGCCAAAATATGTAACAGCCTTAACCCAATTATAATCTAACACACATAACACTAGATCACATGACTAGATGGCTCTAAACGTCATACAAAGACAGAACTGGGGAAGAGGTATTATGCACCTTATCTATGGAACGTGCTAAGCAAAATCTGAAACTTCAAATACTTTAAAACTGTCAATATTTGTGAATGTTTTGATATATCTATGTCTCTATAATTGTCTTGTTTGTGATATTTTAAGTATATGTAATTCTTTCAGATCTCTCTTGCAAAAGAGACAAAAAAATAAAGGATAAAAAAAAAGAAATGTCTGGGTTCAATCCTCATTGTCCTTAGCCAACCATCATTGAGCAAGATGCCTGGCCAAAATTGATCCTTAATGACCTGTAACTGTATTTATTTACTTAAAGGGACGTTCCACCGATTAAAAAAAAATATTATAATGGTCTCCAAGTTGCCTAACAAAAGCCTACAAATTAAATAATCAAAAAATGGCTATTTTCATTCCCCGGAATGTCCCCGCAAATGGCTTTCTCAGTGCCCTCTCCTCTCGGCAAAATCACCCTGGCTAATCAGCTTGGAGTTTGGCTCTGTGAGATTCAGTTGCCTTGTTGTTGCCTGAAGAGCTACACAAGATTTTACAATGGCTGCCACCAATGAATACCAGTCTACGGATCAAATGAGGACTAACTTCATCAAAGTCTTACCGACTTCAAGTAATCAAGTATCGCTGCATGAACGTTTGATAAATAGTTTTAAGGCTGTTTATAAATGCAGTATTACCATTACTAAACCATTAATTGTTAGTTTACTTGTGCACTTTCAGAATCTCATTCAATGAATAAAGTAGCAATGCCTGTATAGCCTACATGCAGCATGGAAGTTTGCAAATAGGTTCATGGCGATGTTTATTTATGCAGTATTGCGTTACTCAACTATCATTGTCAGAGTTTACTCCTGTAGTATTAGCGAAACCGAACCACAGCAGGCTCACGAAGATTACGGTCTGCATTTATACCGTGGAGACGAGGATTACAATGTCTGTGGCAGCTACAAAACTCGGTACAGATCAGTCCATGATAGGATACAAACCGACCGGCTGATGTGGAAGTGGGACCTGGCACAATCTCCATTATCAACTGTTACAGTTGATAATGCGGACAGGATTGAAGAAGGTCAGCAAATGTGTTTTAAAGACTTTATTATTGAATGCAAATATGGACATGCATATGTCGAAATGTGAAATGTGATTGCAGCCGCTTTAGCAAATCGATATCCTGTATGATGGCTTGATGTTATCCACATAGTCCACAGGTCGAGAAATATAAAAAACGAAACTCTAAACTTAAGTAGCCAAGCTTGTATCTGCCTCTCGGAACACTGGACTGTCCGGCTGGACTCTTGCTGCACAATGCACCATGGACATTGTAGTAAATTGACAATATTATACAACTCACGTCTGTAGTTTATTCAGAGCGTTTTTGTTTGGTTTGTGGGTACATTTCGACAGCTTGGGACACTATAATCACACTATGAGTTTAAAAAAAGTGGCTGTGCCGGTGGAACGCCACTTTAACTAATTCCATTCTAGCTGTAGATAGCAGAGCCTTGATGAGCTTGAAGTAAAGGTGCTATATGAGCAAATTTACTGTACTAAATAATAAAATGACCATGACATGTCAGAGATTAAGGAAACATGCTAAGTCGAAATACTGGCTTCTCCAATAACAATGCTACAGCCAGTATGTTCTCGTTTTGGTCTGTGTGATTCACTATTCTCGGAGTTGACTCCGCCCACTGCCCATTTCAGCACCCCGGGTTGCCAGATATGAAACAAATTGGCACACAAACACAGCGTGCTGCAGTCATGGAAGCAAGCAAACAAACTGGATCAACTGAGATTGTAATAGATTCTACCCGACCCAAAAACATTGTCCTCTTTCAAAAAAACTCCATGACCACAGCCGTGCTAAAACACAGGTAAATCTTGGGGTTGTATTTGAAAGATGGAGACAGCTTAGAACCCAGAAGGATTTCAAGACGGATGCCGTGTTCGTTAAGTGTCCTTAACCTGGCAACATGCGTGAGCTTCGTCTGGGGAGGAGGGGGCGGGTGGAGACAACTCTCTCCAATATTGTGAATTTGGACGCCAGTACCCATTTTAAATGCTCAGTGTCATTATTACATATAGCACCTTTAACTTTAGATGCAATGGAAAATATAGCACATGTATCCTAACATTGTTAGAATAGTTCCTATTCTTTTGAATGGAGATATACATTCAGACTCACAGCGTCAATTTCATTGAGGGCCTTCCACTGTTCATACTGGGCCCCCAGAGCCTCTGCAGTCTGGATGGTCCTCTTCATGTGACTGGTCCACACCTTCAGATCACTGATGTTCTGGCCCTCAATGAAACCTGCCAAGGCCTTCGCATACTGAAGGTTGTTCAATACAATTATTTGTTGACAAAAATGATACGTCATGAATAATAATTTGTTTTTCATAATCATTTAAAATAATGTATAACTTCTAAAATTTCAAAAAAGGAACTGAATCAATACCTTGCTCAACCTCCCCCTGCTTAAATACCATAGATGTGAATTAACATAAAGTTAATTTACCTAAAGTTAACTAACAAAGTTATCAAACAAAGTTAACTCACCTAATGTTAACACACCTAAAGTTAACAAACCTAATGTTAACTAAAGTGAAGTTAACTAACCTAAAGTGAACTAACCTAAAGTTAACACACCTAAAGTTAAAGGTGCAATAAGTCATCGAGAAGCGAAGAAATAAACAAATTTATATGCAAAACTTAATATGGTGTTTGTTAAAGTATTGTTTCGAAGATATGAACTCACATACTGCTGATGGGTCAGCTTACTTTGTTTTACAGAAAGCTATTTAAAAAGAGGTGCGGGCGTCAAACAGGAGCACCGCCATGTTGAAATGACATCATCACCATACAGACAGCACAGATCATCTTTTTCCTCCACCACGCCAATAGATGGCAGTGTTAAGCTCAAACCGGTGGGATCTCTGTTTACATTTAAATTACTTATAATGCCTTTAATAAACTAATGTCAAAGGGGAACTTCGCCGCTTTTCAACCTTATCTCCATCTATCCGCATTAGGAATATAGTGTGAAAAACGCCTGCAGTTGTTGCCGATGCTCTCTGTGTCTCTGGGGCGCAGATGCAAAATTCAACATGGAAGAAAGGTAAACAAAGTGGTGGGGACATAACGGCAGATGAAAGACGAAGAACATTTTTTTAAACAGTCTTCAAAATATGCGATTTTAGGCAATGTAATGGGGAGATCGGTATGAGGCCAAAGTAGAAAACGCTGCATCAAAAGGGCACGTTTTTGGGTCATTTTAGAATCAGTAGCTTTTTTTGGACAATGCGCATTTCTTTCTTCTATATTTGCATTGTTTTCTTATTGTGCAAATAAATCTTTCTCAAAGCGTTCTCATTTGTTAGTTAACATTTCTTGGTGCAAGCTATTTTTCAGATTTTTTGCTTTTAAAAAGTGATGGAGACAAAATCGGCCATTTAAAAAAATGTCCCCAGTGTAAATGACACCTATGCCTTTAACAAAGTTATCTAACATAAATGTTAACTCACCTAAAGTTAATTCACCTAATGTTACCTAACCTAAAGTTACCTAGCCTAAAGTTAACCATGTTCACTGACCCTCTGGCCGCGCGGCGACAGCCCCGAGTCGCCCCCGATGCGTCCCAGCAGGTTGAGTTCACTCTCTCCGTGGCGGCTCAGGTAGATGGAGCGTGGCGTGACGTGGATGTTCATGAGGTAGTAGACGATCCGGCTCTGGATGTGGTCCTGGACCCGGTTCACCAGGTACCTGCTGCCCACGTTGAAGATCTTTATGTAGGACAGCTTCCTAGCACACATTACAAATGAAATCCCCCTTTAGTGTTATTGTCATTTACATTAAGATAAGAAATTATGATCCATGAATTATGATTTATTAATCCCAGACGGGAAACTAAGTTGTCAGGACAGTAATAGGATTTTTTTTTAATGATGATGATGAAAATGGAAATAAGATTAAAAACCACAAAAAATGTAGTAAAGATGTAGAAAATATCTAGTAGCAATGCAAATTTTAAAAAAATTTGGTAAACATTATAAACAGAGATAAACAGAGCAGTATATTTAACAGTATATATAAACAGTATAGCCTACACTGCTTGATTATTACAAGTATACAGCTACATTATTTAAACTACACAATGTATACAATGGTATAATGTAGTGTCATTATACCATTACACCATTATACTACAATTTCCTCTTTTCCTATCTAATGCTTCATCTTGTTGCTATTGTTATAGGCCAGTACCTGTCTCTCTCATCATCTATGGGTACGTAGGTTGCCTCATAACATTCAATACGCTGGATGAAGTCTTGCATCGCCTCCTCTGTGTCTCGATCCACGTAATCTGGACTTCCCAACTTCACTTGCTGTTAAGAGAAGTCAACCACACACACAGGATTAAGGACAACAAAGGGCGGGTGATCCATTTTTAAATCATTTGGAAAGCAATCGTAATATTTTGTGTTCATTCGTGTCATATAAGGTATCTCTGTCCTGGCCCCGCAGTGGTGGAATGAACTCCCCACTGATGTCAGGACAGCAGAGTCGCTGGCCATCTTTCGCCGCAGGCTGAAAACCCACCTCTTCAGGAAACACTACCTTGACCCTTCCTCTTAGCCTTGCCTATTTGTCGTCAATTATGTGTCTGAGCTCTTGTTTATTGGCTCTTGTTTATTTGATTCACTTATTTGTCTTAGCTCTTGTTTATTTGGTTCACTTATTTGTCTTAGCTATTGTTTATTTTGATTCTCCTATTTGTCTAATTTGTTTAAGATAAAGTTGGTTGCTAACTTATTGTACTCTTACCTTAACACTAGTTATGCTCTTAGTTGCTTGTTTAGGAAGGAAATGCACTTATGATTTCTGGTGACTAGTAGTTTTCTTGCCTACCTACGTTGAATGCACTTATTGGAAGTCGCTTTGGATAAAAGCGTCTGCTAAATGACTGTAATGTAATGTAATGTAAACATCATGCACCATTATCATTTATCATCATCACCTGTATATTCTCTGCAATTATGTCTTGGTCGTCACACATCGATTCCACAAAGAACACCTTTTTGGGAAAGGAGATGTGACAGTTACATTGACTTGAACAGCAGAACTCCAAGAAGAACACTTGACGAACATATAATTTTTTGACATACAACACTGACATACTTTATCAACTTTATATCATTTCTGCTGCACTTTTTATAGCCGTATAAAACCTATAATGATCTGTAATATGTGCTTGCCTTGTAGCCCCTCTCCTTGGCAAAGTTCATTATGATCGCTCTCCTCTCCTGTGTGGTATTAGTAGCATCAAACACCTAAAAACACACAAACACATTAGCATAATGCCTTCATACGCCATCGTGGGGATCATTATTAGCGGTTTTCATCTTGATTGTACAGCGTGTCAGATGACTGATGCTTGTCATTAGTAACTAATCAAATGATTGGCATCAGCTGGACAGCTTCTGTTTGTCCTCTTACTCACAGCTACTTGTCCCTGTTCCTTAGCGAAATACGCAGCCACATCCTTCAGGGCAGCTGCCGCACATGCCCTGAGAGAGAGAGAGAGAGAGAGAGAGAGAGAGAGAGAGAGAGAGAGAGAGAGAGAAAATGAGGAGGGAGAGGGAGAGAGAGAGAGGAAGAGAGAGTGTGTGAGAGAAAGATGAAGTGAGAGAGAGTGC
>OMNO01078953.1:6557-18099 GCA_900303215.1 Trachyrincus scabrus | reverse complement strand
CACACACACACACACACACACACACACACACACACACACACACACACACACACACACACACACCTAAGAGAGTGTTCTCCTGGGACTCCAAACACAACCGTTGGCAACTAAGCAATCAATTACCACCCACACAGCTAAGCACACACACACACACACACACACACACACACACACACACACACACACACACACACTCACAACACACTCACACACACACACACACTCACACACACACACAGGCACGCATGCACACACTCACACACACACAGGCACGCATGCACACACTCACACACACACAGGCACGCATGCATACACACACACACACACACACACACACACACACACACACACAAACATCAGGTTACACCTGGACCACCACCACAGCAGGAGGGGGGGGGTGAAATACAGTGAAAAGCGTCGTGTCGTCAGTGAGCTGAAACGGGCCTCATGGTTCATGTAAATGTGTGCATACTGGAGTGGCATTTGAACACCTAATGGCGTCACGTGTTTCAGACCTCGTGGAACAACAAAGAGCCGAGAGGCTGTAATGGCTGCGGTACGCGGGGAGGGGACGCGTGACGAGGTGTCACGCAGCGCAGGGCAAGGACATCTGAAATGTCAACGAGGGATGGAGTGATTGTCACAGAGCTTCAACTCTCGTCACCTTCATAACAAGACCGGCTCTAATTGGATGAGATGAGGCAACCGGTCTGACTGAAGTAACAACATGGAGCAAGGTTTTGCTATAACGTACAGATTGTTTATGGGTAGTATTGACTACATTTTATATTGTGCTCTGCTAAGGTTTTTTAAGTTAACAACACTGGGGAATATTTCTTCACAAAACACGAACTGTGGGAGTTAAAGGTTCAGCTCTCTATCCCCAGAAGAAGTTACATTTACAGCTCTCAATCTCCAGAGTGAGTTAAACTTAGAGCTCTCTATCTCCAGAGTGAGTTAACAGCTCTCTATCTCCAGAGTGAGTTAAACCTACAGCTCTCTATCTCCAGAGTGAGTTGAACCTACAGCTCTCTATCTCCAGAGTGAGTAAAACTTACAGCTCTCTATCTCCAGAGTGCAGTTCTGCTCGTCTAGAGGGTACCGTCGCAGATCCATCATACACGCCGCCGTGGTCGTGATTCTGAAAATAAAAAGAACACCAATTAATACAATTAATTAAATAAACTCAACAACTCAAAACTCAACAATAACAACCCGATTACCTGAGGTCGTACAGGAAAGTAAGGTACCTGAATTTACCATTGTCCTACATGACTCAAGTAAGGTGAGAGCCTACAGGATCATTTCATAGGAATTTTAACTGAATTCACCAAAGAACTTCCATGTAAGGTAAGGTAAGGTATCTGAACTCACCTGAGAGCAGGGCTCAGGTGAGGTATGGTAAGATAATAAGGTAACCAGAACTCACCATACAGGACAGTAAATTACCAGAACTCACCTGAGAACTTACAGAACTCAGGTAAGCTAAGGTATCAAAAGGTAAGTTACCAGAACTCACCTGAGACCATACAGGACGGTGCCATCGGGGTGAAGCCGGATCATGCGGTTTTTCACCGTGACCCCGTGTACAAAGGACTTCTTGTCATTGAGGAAGTAGGTGTCAGGGACCCAGAGCTGGTCCGCGACCCGGTTGTCCAGCGTCAGGTTGAGGGGGATCCCTGAGTACGCCAGCCTCTTGTCCCTCCAGTACTGCTGGAAGTACATGGTGAGGGTGTAGTCCTGTGGGCCGGAGAACACACAGTCAGCTTCTATTGAACACTAACCTTTACGTCCGGAAGGGCATTCATAATTCATGGCCATAATATTGTACGGCCGATAAACTATAAATAATGGAATTTAATGTTCTCCTCCTCAGATCTCCGAAGTCTCCAAGGAGCCGAGGTTTCACGTCATCGTCGTAGTGGTTGAGTTGAGGGTACCAACTTCAACGGTAGTCAGGGGGATATTTTGAAGAATTTAAATATCTGGAGGCTGTGTTAAAAGGCCTATCTGGTAGAAGAACCTTTTACTGTTCACTATTTAGTCATTTAGCACGTTTATCCAGAGTGACTTACAGTGAATTCATATAAGGAGCAGGGCTGGGGTTAGGGCGTCTTGATCAAGGATGCTCAAGCCCAAGTAGGCTGTGGACATTAGGGGATCAAACCCAGTACCTTTTGGCTGGGAGTCACCCTACACTATCCTACCCTCCTCAGTCATTCTGTTCTTATTTATTCAAGCTTTATTTACACAGGTTGGGCTCATTGAGCATTACATAGTGGTGTTTCACATGAGCCATGGCTCTAACCAGACTGATGGATTATGGATTTCCATGGGCCTTATTCACCTAGCGGCCATCTTAGTTCTAAACGGTAGCTGGGCGGGGGAACTGAATGCGGAATTTGGCATTCAGTTCCCCCACCTAACTAGCGTTTAGAACCAAGATAGAACCAAGACAGAACCAAGATGGAACCAAGATGGCCGCTAGGTGAATAAGGCCCATTGCTGCCATCACAGCATCATAAACCGAGTTCAGTGTTCTAAGAGGACCGGATTCTAGGTTCTTTCTCAATGGGCTGAAACACATGAGGCTGCACACTGGGCCTTGTCTTGATGAAATAAACAGCACACAACAGGATAGGGTATGAAAATATAAATCCAGTTACACACTGAATTATTTAGTGGCAAGGCCATTTTTATTGTATAGAGGAGTACCAGGATAGAGAGAGCATGGGACACTATGTGGGAGAGAGAGAGAGAGAGGTTGAAAGTTTGGTAGGAAGAGAGAGAACAAAGAATACAGTAGAGATAGGGGGAGAGAGAGAGAACAAGGACAAGAGAGAGAGAGGTAGAGAGGGAGGTAGAGAGAGAAGAGAGAGATGAAAGCATGAAAACATGCTCAAGAGAGTATTTACTAGATATTAATAGAAGATATTGCTAGAAAATATTATGAGATACACATAGAGCAGACAGACAGGAAGAGAGAGACAGACAGACTGAAAGGGAGAAAGCTAGAGCTAGAGAGAGAGAGAGAGAGAGAGAGAGAGAGAGAGAGATAGATAGAGGGATTAGATAGATGTTTACAACCACATCAGGCTTTCATGGTATGAAATGAGGTCATGAATAATTCAGCTAGTCCAACAGGTGCGGCCGTCAAAACGCTTTTCAGGGCTTTTAATGCAGCGCTTTACTAGCGTGCTCGCCTTTGTTTTGCTGACTAATGCTCTCCTAAATAAATAAGTAGGATTCAAGAAATAAACAAAAAAAAGTTGGCCGTTAAAAATGTATTGTATTATTTTCTAGTTACAGATTTGCATATTCTTGACGTTCGTAACTCAGTAGTAAAGTCTCTGTCCCAGTTTACTTGGGACACTGGATTTGATCACTGCCTGTTCAGAAAAACAAAAATACAATGTAAGGGTTTCTTGTGTCAAACATACGAGACCGAAATGCACACATCACTTTGTAGTTTAACAAATGTGTTTAAAAGGCGTGTAGTCTGTAGACTGTAGTTAACGGATGTGTAGTTTAACAGATGTAGTCAAACAGGAGCTGTGTAGTTTGTAACAGGTGTGTAGTTTAACATTTGTGTGTAGTTTGTGTAGTTCAACAAATGTGCAGTTTTTAACAGCTGTGTAGTTTGACAGATGTGTACTTTAGGAGATGTGTAGTTTTACAGGTGTGTAGTTTAACAGATGTGTACTTTGTAACAGAGGTGTAGTTTGTCTAGTTTAACAGATGAGTACTTTAAGCAATGTGTCCTTCAACAGCTACACAGCCAGCAAGCCTCAGAAGGAGATCAGTGCTACGGCTGTATGAGTACAGGGGTCCCAGGGGGAGGTGGAGGAGGAGATGGCTCATCACCTCCTACTCACAGTCTCCTCCCCAGACGGTCTGACGGCATGCCAGTCAAACATGCCTCACCCGGGGTTAACACCAGGAACATCTACTGGGAACACTGGAGCAGCACTCAGAGACGGTCCGAATGAGAGGATCCTTTCTAGCACTGTGATGTTCCCCAGGGTTCAGCAGGGTGTGTGTGTAGTAGGTAGGATAATGCAAAATAATTACATTCATAAGGAGAACTCCACAGGGAGGTGTTTGTGTAAAAGTGGAGGATAATACATCATTTCAGAGCGAGAGGGAGGAGCTTGGGAATAGGTTATTTATACATAACTCAGGACTGCAGGTAATTTCATTCTTTATACTTTATGGATTTGTACACTGCACTTTGACAATCTTTGGCATGTTTGTAGTGTTGGAAACCTTTTCCCTCTTATATATTCATGATGTGTTGTAATTTTACAGGTAGATCAATCTTAATAACATAGTTAGCATAAAACATTTCTTCTGAAAGACCTTCCCCCTTTTCCTCCCCTGCTTAGAAAAAATATTTTAGATTTGATTGCCAGGTTTTTGGAAACATCCTCCAACACTGGTTAAAAAACGGGTATACGGATCCTCACAGAAACCGTATTCTGTGACGAGGTTTTCATGTAGCAGTGGGACACAAATACAGAGTTCATGTTCTTATAGGGCCTTATATAACTGCATTGTGTAACGCTGGCTCCAATGTAGTGTGCCACTACAGACCAGCACTGACGAAAGCCCTTATTAGTAGTTATTATTCCAGAAGGATCACTAGCGTCTCCATTCCCCTCTATGCTGAGAACCCACACAAAACCTACAAGACGTCTAGAGTTGGACCTTAAACCTACAAGACGTCTACAGTAGGACCTTAATTCTACAAGACTACAGTAGGACCTTCTTAAGGGTGAAACACTCCAATCCCACTGTTTGGATCAGGGTTTCCCAATCTTTGCCATTCAATGACCCAGCTGTGGAGGTTCTCTTGGCTCCGGACCCACCAAGTCACCAAACATTCTTATCACCAGTCAACAAAAGTGACATAATTAACATTTCTCTATGTATATTTACATACTTTTAAGTCTTCAAACTTACTATGATCAATATGACTAATGATCAAATGAAACAGTCAAGGCATTTCTTTTTAATAAAAAATGACCCACTTGGTTTCCTGCTGTGACCCACTTATGGGTCATGACCCACAGTTTGTAGACCACTGGTTTAGATGATGTTGAAATGTGGAAATACGTATGTCTCACAGATAGATGTTTACCTCCAGCGTAGTGATGTAGCGCTAGCTCTCTAGAGTCATGCTGAGTCACACTGGAAGCGTGTGGATGGTAGGACGGACACAGCAGATCATGTACAACCATCTCCATTAAGTGCTTTCACTATCTAAGTGCACAGAAATCACATTTACCTCACACTTCCAAACCCCCACTTGTTTAATTTGTGTTAATGTAAAAATGACCGGGTGATTTACCAGTTCTCACACTAAAAATAAAGAAGTAGAGCAAGCACAGTAAAAAAAAAATAAAAAATATAATCTTGGTCTCCTTGACAACAAGCGCTCTACAGCTCGCCTACACACGAGGTACGGGCCAGTACCTGATGTGACCAACTGTTGGAACACTGGTCACCAACACCTTTATGCTCCACAAAATACAAGAAAGCAGGGCAGAAAAGAAGTGATATGTAGGTAGAGTACCGTCTGTCTGCCAAGCTCTAATTAGCTGAAAACCTACTTAACAGGATAAATATAAAATACTGGACCGTTATATTAAAAAAATCGTTTTTTCTCAAAACACCTTTTTTTTGGATACATATATTTTATTCCAAAAAAAAGGTATAGCATCACTATACAATTCAAGAGTGTCCTTTTTCCCCCCGGAACAGTCCTGATACTGTCAACATAACAAGGATAAAGAAAAATTGAAATGATATAGAAACAATGATACCTAAAAACAGTTGACCCTCTGACACAGTATTAGGAAGAGCATAAGGTCATGTAGCCAAAGTGATGCTCTGGGTGGAGCAGCGGACGTCCACTCTAACAATATTCTCCTCTAGGCAAAGGCAATAGGGTTCTTACATTTGGTTGATATTGAAATCTGGTCACCAGTCACTCCAAAAATAGCAACTTCAAAACTAGGCTGGATATCTATATAGGCATCAGAGAGAGTCTTAGATACAGTAGACCAAAGGTCTATCAGACTTCAGACTTCAGACTTCATGACATCTATCAGATGTTCCATCTACACCGGGTTAGATTCTACTTAGTTTAGCTTTACTAAAGTGGACTCGATGGAGAACCTTAAAGTGTACTAAGTTAAGGCGTGCACAAGAAGTGGTCCCGTTCACCCCAATCAAAGCACTATCCCAAGTTTGGTCCGATATCTCCACTCAAAGCTCCCCCTCCCAGTCCATCCTAATTCTGCTGAGTGACACATTGCTATGGGATGAGACATAGTTAAAAATGTTAGAAATGAGACCCTTAAGGCGAGAAGGGGTCTGTAATAAAAAATCCAACTTCAACTCAGGTGGCAAGTTAGGAAAAGTTGGACTTTGAGTACGGACAAAGTGTCTTATCTGGAAATAGCTAAATAAACTTGATAAATGAATAAAGATAAATAAACTAGATAAATAAACTAGAACGAGGCAAATGTAATTTTGAAGAAAGGTCATTAAAAGTAGCAAACGTCCCATCAATGAAGACGTCGCTAAATTCGTCCAGGCCAAACCTCTGCCACTGGGCATGACTAGAGTCCAGGCCAAACCTCTGCCACTGGGCATAACTAGAGTCCAGGCCAAACCTCTGCCACTGAGCATGACTAGAGTGCAGTTTAGCAAGAAGGAAGAGGTGCTTATTACATATAGGGCCTTTGCAGGAGAAGCCCAAATTCTGCCGGAATTGGGCCCAGATTCTGAGAGTGGCTCTGAAGTGTAATGTGAGGGGACAAAGGTAGTTTGGCTGATACCAGAGCAGGGAGAGACATTGAAACATGAGTTAGCTTCTGTCTACCACCAATCTGGTACGTTTGCAGCCCAGTAATAATACATCGGATTAGGAAGTGCCAGGCCATCCTGATTCCTGCTTCCCTGGAGGAATTCTTTACGTATTCTGGGATTTTTGCCACTCCATAAAAAGGCTGATATGATCTTATCAATAGACCTGAAGAAGGACTTGGGCAGAAAAACCAGGAGACATTGAAACAAATAAAAAAACCTGGGCAAGACGTTCATCTTAATACAATTGATTATGCCAGCCAAAGACAAAAAAAGAACACCCCACTTCTGAAGGTCAATTAAGGTTGCTGACCAACGGCACAAAGTTGTTTTGATATAAACCGAGAAGGGTACGACAGATATTGACCCCCAAATACCTAAAACCTGACAGAAGGGCAATGAATGTTCAACTAACTTTTAAATGTCAAAATAATCCAATTCACTCAAATGCATTTGAGGTCAGATCAGAAGATCAAGCCACCTCCACTACCAGTGTCGTGTACAACAAACCTTAAAATAGCCTGTAACTTACAGAGGAATCGTCACACTCTATTTCTAATACAAGAGAGTTCTACTTCACATGTGTGTTGTGAAAAAAATCATGGTCTGCAACATCAACTCTGTTTCCCGCCAAATCACAAGTCACAGAAAAGTTGGACCATTGACCTCATTTTTCCGAATCGAACCAATTTTCATGGAAACGGAGTTGATGTTGCAGACCGCGATTGTATTATAACATATGAAGCAATACTCATATGAAGCAATACTCTCTTATACTAGAAAATAGCTGTAGAGTAGAGTGTGGTGGTTCCCCTTTAACACGACATTCTTACTTCAGTAACATTACTTATTATTACCAAGTAAAACAGGATATTAAAGGGCTCCTATTTCACCACCAGGTGTGAGGTTGATTAGCCATGACAAGCCATTTCAAAATCTATCCTTTTGTGACATCACAAGTGGGAGTGTCCACCCAGATGTATGATGGACAGATCAACTCCCCAGTCATGTGATGTCACAAATTTAAAGATTTTGAAATGGCTTGTAATGGAACCTCACACCCTTCAAGCCATGGGAGATAATAATCAAGGAATTGCGATATGTATTGATCCTTCAGTATTTGATTGATCAATATTATTTGAGGGTGGGATTCACAATGCAACCAGCTACCAATAATCAAGATGCCGGTGCCCACATCACAGATTCTCACGCATTATTTTTCCACAGAGAAAAGGCGATCTTATTCTGTACAAGCTAGCCATCTTTCCTCTGTGTGTTCTCAGTATCTCTGAGGCTATGAGTCAGTTTCACATTTCAAAGTAGGAGAGCAGCTCTGTTGTAATGCTGCACGGAGCTCCGTGAGAAGCCAGAGCAGCGTGATCAATGATAGATAATGGTCGTAGTGAGGAGACGTGACCTCAGACTGCCCATAACTACCAGGCTGCTTCCCGGCTCCACAGACTGACTGGAAATGTTTCTAGATGACTCCTGTTTTTCTGACACAGCTCTGAGCCACGTTCCATTTAGGTAGGGTGTTTGACTCCCAAGCCAAAAGGTTCTGGGTTTGAACCTCAATGTCCACAGCCTAACCTATAGGCATCCTATAGCAAGAGATGCCCAACCACCTACCTGCTAGTCGTTGGATAAAATTGTCTGCTAAAAAACTAAATAGTAGCACAGTCACTATGTCACAGGGTTAAAGTCTCTGATAATATACCACCATCAGAAGCAATATTTTAGATAAAACTATTTCAAGAAAGACCCATTCAGCTTCTACCGGAAGAGCATGTCCTCTTGGATTAAGAGGGTTCACTATTGCACCGACTAGTTACAGTTAAACACACAGAATAGGGATTGACACATCAAAAGAAATATAGAATTGTGTGATATTACTCAAAAACAACATAACATAGTAGCCTACTGTTCCTTTGATATAATTTATGATGAAAGACAATGAGGTCATTGTCTAAACACACACACACACACACACACACACACACACACACACACACACACACACTCATCTCGATCGAACCAGGAAGCTTTTAAAAGTGTCTTGAGTGTTGTTTCAAATTTCCGCCTTCAGTTACTTCAATATAAGTCGAATATAAACGTGCTTAAAACACGCATCGATGTGATGAATACATGGTATGAACGGGTTAGTTTTGGTACTCACCATGTTGACTTCGGAAACCATGTCTATACTGGCGACGTCTATACTCATCCCCACCGCAACCGGCGCACCTGAAATCCACCCGAAAAGTTGGCGGTTACTTTTCCCCCCTCGTTATTCATTATCATTACTTGCAGTGGGCCTAGTCATCGATTTGTTTACCAATAAAAAAAACACAAATCAATCCGTGCGCATACCTCCGAAGTCTGGGCGAAGGCGAATATCGTATCCTTTCAACAATTTATCCACAGTCTCTTTGACGAACGACATGTTCCCCGGCTCGTTGACGCTGTAAGACAACAAGAAATATCAAAGTGTGACGCGCGTCTCCCCGCGTGGATCTCCGCGTCCCAACCAGCGCACCATACTCACCCCTGGGTTACACAGCACCCTACGGCCACCAGGAGCGGCAAGGAGAGTACGTCCAACAGCCCTGATTTCTGGAGTCCAAACATTCCTTGTGATGTCTGAATCTAGTGAATTAATATATGGACACACTACTCCTCCAGCGATGAATGCATGAATGAATGAATGAATGAATAAATGAATGACTGGACGTCTCTTTCTTTCAGCCCGGGGTCCTCTGGTGATGATCGGGTGAGAGTTCACGGCACGCGCGGGCTATGAACGACTCGCGTAGTCTGTATTTACAATATTAATAAGCAGCGATGCATTTTCTGGATATGACTTATATTAATATTCCCATGATGTTGGAGTCTAATTGCCAGGTAGTTATTATATCCCATGCCTCCATGCTTTGGTGGTAGTAGCGGATGTGCGCACAAATACGCAACAAATATCCCCAGAAGCGCACTTATTGGAAGGCAAGTGCAAAATAGGTCCAGGGAAGCGAATAAAAATATATAATCCAGTCAGTCGACTCTTTGTCCACGTCTGTCCGCCTGGGAAGTCACACTAGCGTCTTACATGGTGAGTAGTGCATTTGAAACAGGTCTCCTCGACTCGCTGTCCTATCTGCCAGTGTAATTATTAAACACCACGTGACTACTCTGCCTACTAGATCTACCATCGATTGATTTTTTTCTTAATAGAGGTTTGTGCAGAAAGAGCTCTGTCATAACTGATTTCTCACAGGGGGTATTTTAGAAGGCACTATGACGTTTACTGTAATCTATTAAAAATAATAATTTTTAAATGTAGGCCTAATTCTGGCGGAATGAATGACTTTGGTTGCGCCAACGAATTAGTGTATTATTGCTCTGCGCCTCAGTGGGTAATAAAGTTATTTTTCTTTGTAAGAACGAGACACTTTAGAATGTAAACTGTATTTATGTCATGCCATTATTGTGTTTGAGGTTTCAATTGATGAGGTAGATGTTTCATGTTGATTACTGTGCGGCTCTTGGTTGCATTTGTTGTAGCATTAAATGACTTTTATTTAAAAAATAATATCATAATCAGTATTATTTATAATGGTTTGCAGCAATGTATCCAAGACAACATTAGCATAAGGCAGGGCTAAAGAGGCACATCTGTCTTGTTTGCACGTCTGGCAGATGTGCAAACAAGGAAGCAGGAATATTGTTGAGATAGGTACTCCCTACATTAGCCAATATAAGTGAAATACTCCACCTGAATAAACTAAATAGTAAAAAATAAACCTGGGTGTCAAGTAATATAGTCTACATTGTCAAAGGACTTCACAGGCCACATTCAGTTCTAGCTCCCCCTGACATGTCCCTATAGGGCCGGCCTAGCCCTAACTCGAACCCTATATTAAAAAACAAAAACAAATAAATAGTGCCCCAGGAGCTATAAAAAACAGAAACTCAATCCAAAAATCTAACCTAGCCAGGAGGAGAGGCCAGCCTGTGAAAAATGAAAATAGGAAAATACCCATTTTCCCCTCAAAAAATAAATCTTGGTGTCTGTCTTGGTCGTGCCCGGGAGTAATTAGGCTCCTATTAAAGATTCAGACGCTCTGTTTCTCTACTGGGAATAGGCCCCGCCCCAAACAAATTAATCCGCCAATTATGACCACGGGGTCAAATGTCTGTTGGAAATAAGCTAGCAGTAAGTAGCTTGTGTGAAAAGGACGTTTTAACACGTTAAAATACATCTCGACGTCAAAACGACATTATTTCTTACCTGGTGTCGTAGATCGCGTAGAGCTTCTTGTTTCCATCGACTGCATTCCTGGGAGAGAAAAAATGAAAAAATATTTATAGCCTATAATCTATAGGCCTAATGTATACTCTATGGTTTATGTAGCCTGAACATATTAATTCATGTTTTTGTTTTTTATTATTGTTTTATTAACAGCCAAGCCATTGCTAAATGTAGCCTAGTATTTAATGCGTCACTTTAAATGGTAGACTAATTTACCAATGCTAAAACCTGCACCCCGTTAATCTGAACGTCAAGGTGTTGGGGATTCTAGTTATAGCGGAACGTTTTGTCATCTTTTCACAGTGAAGACGAGACATCTGCTCTCATGGCCGTGTTGGTGTGAAATGCTCTGTTGTCCTCTATTCC
>OMNO01078950.1:2351-14487 GCA_900303215.1 Trachyrincus scabrus | reverse complement strand
CCTCTCATGTAAAATGGTCTTCCCAGTTATCTCAGTGCTAATGACCTGCGCTGGTCCCTCTGACTGGGCCTGTGTGACTGGGGACGAGAGATGGAGCAGGCTTAGCGCTGGACAAATCCAACCACGAAAAAATTATTCTGCATACTTTGTTTGTCTCACACTGTACAAGTATATATATTTTTTGCACTATTCAGTTTAGTTTTCCTTACATAGTATATCATGCATTCAATTCAACGTTATGTTCAAACCTGAGAGTGAATTGTATGAACGTACCCGACGCTCTTTTCATAACGTGGGCCATTGACTCATTCCTCCAAAACGTTCCAACCGAGTTACCTAAGTCGACGCTCTCCGAGCTGAATTGTGTACCACAAAAAAATCCCTTATTCTAACTGTATCAGAATAATCCTCCCCGTAGGTGTGTACTTGTGAAGTGGGCTACAGTGAAGGGTTTTATGTTAGAAGATGTGTGTGTATTACTGAGGATTCAGTAGGAACACTGTCCTAGACAGTGCAATAGATATTAGAATAGCATAGGGCATAGCGTAGGGCTCGGTATGCTCTATATATCTTCACAAAGCCATATCTACATATCTATATATATTCAAACCCATATCTAACCTCTCTTACCATCTCTTACCATCGCCTTCAAATATATTCATACAATAAAATAAAGTATTCGTCACCGCATGCTCCGTTGCTCTGTAACAACCTCAATGAAAGCGCTGTTTGACCAGCGAAGAGCCAGACACAAACATATGTTTTAGCCTTCTGTCCGGGTGCGAGTCTGTCTGGGAAACACGCCTCGAATTTTTTCCGCTGATATTGGATTCTGCGGTCCTCCCGGTGAGCCCGGCGGCTTACGTAGGGCTCTCTGCAACTGCTCTTTCCCTTCCCTTCCCTTTGAAGCCTCGTGCTCATGTCTCAACACCTACAAGGAAACACGGGGCTTCAAAGGGGAGCCGAGGTTCACGGGCGCGGGTCGGATGAGGTCTCGGTGACCTGGCGTACGCTCGCGCCCGTTACCCCTCCCCACGTCACCCCTCTCAGATGTGGCCCTCTTTTACAGACACGCCGCCTGTAAAAGAAACGTATAGCGCCGTAATCCCAGGTAGTGCACAACTCTGGTCCCGCTTTATAAACGTCCTCCTCCTCACACTTCTGTCCTTTCAATAACACACAGCATGCAGTTGTACGGAAGACACCCAGACCGTCCTGTCTGGCTCAATCGGTAGAGCATTAATACTGCCAGGGTTTAGGGGCTTGGTTCCTGTCGGGTCACCCATGCTGAGAATGTATGCACTCACATATTTAAGCATTATTAGATTTTAATCAGAAGCACTTCAAAGTTAACTACCCTGAACCAACTGGGGAATTTCCCCCAAGGGATGAACATTTAGAAGTCCCTTTTTTTGTTTATGTTTCTGTGTATTGCTGCCAGAATGGTTGGAGTTGAGTGATTGTTGGGGATATCTCCGTGGTGGATTTAATTATATGGGTCAGGGAAAAAGGAACATTAAATATTGCTTGCTTCACACAGATTTTCTTTAGTTTTAAACAGGAGCGGTGAACACCTGCTCTCGCAGTATTGAGCATCGCTCTGACGTTAATAAGTAGTCAGTAGTCGACACTTTAAACACTTGAGGGAGGATTAAAAACATTCAGGGACGCGTCCTCAAGGGGCTGAAAGACTACATTTTAAAAATCTCCCGTTGATGCCATCTAGAGCCGTTCCCTTGATGCGCTTAATGGTGAAACATAACAAGTGAAGTGTCGACATATTTAAAACTAGACCCCAGCAACCCATATTACTTACAGATGCATTCTCTCTCTCTCTCTCTCTCTCTCGCTTTCTCTGTCTCACACACACACACACACACACACACACACACACAAACACTCACGCGCTACAATGTCGGCATCTCTCTTGCAGAGACACCTTCTCTATTCTCTTTCCCACTCCTTCAGTTTCTCACTTTTCGACACTCGTCGTCATTTCTCATCCACGTCTCCCTCTCCCTCGCCCGTTCCCTTTCTGGTGAGTGCTTTGTTTTTGTTTTGCCCGGGCTCTGTAAGTCCTCCACAGCATGCTTTACAGCTCTTCATCTCGCGCTCTCTATCGGAAATGTTCCTTCCGAGGCTGAGCTGCTTAACTCGACTCTGTATCTCTCACTGTCTCTCTCTCGCTCTCTCTCTCTTTCATGCTCTCCATCTCATGCTCCCTCTCGCTCTCTCTCTCTCTCCCGTTCACTCTCTCGTTCTCTCTCTCTCTCTCACTATCACTCTCTGTGTCTCTCACACACACTCCCATACACACACACACACACACACACACACACTCTCTCCCTCTACCTGTTAGTTCCTTGGGAGATGTGAGTTCTTTGGCGATGGGTGGCGCTCTGCTTTTCATCTCTATGGCAACCCTGGAGCAGAGGCGGGAGTTGGTGGGCGACAGCAGCTCCTCATTGGCCAGAGAGTCAGTCCTCTTCATCGTGGCCCCAGCGCCGCTGCTGCCCTCCTCCACCAGTGCCACAGTGTCTCTCAGCGTGTGGCCCGGCGGCAGGACCCTGGAGTGCGCCAGGGGAGGCTCCTCCTGCCCATCAGTCACTTTAGACGCCGAGCGAGGCATGACAACCACCTGCCCCCCCCCTCCTCCTGCGCCTCCTCCTCCTTGACCGTTGCTCTGTGACCTCGGGCCAGCGGCCGCCACCACCACCGCCGAGGACATGGACGCCTTGCCGCTCCCGGGGGCGGGGCCCTGGTGGCTGTAGACCTTGTAGCGTATCATGAGGATGATGATGAAGACCAGCACGGACGCCACGATGATGCCCCCGATGATGATGATCATGGTCCCGCCCAGGAAGTGGCTGTGCAGGGCCTGGCACTGGCTGAACTCCGTGTCCGTGGTGAAGGACAGGCAGCCCAGCGGGCGCGTGGCGGTCAGCGAGGTGACGGCGTCGTCGAACACCGACAGCACGCAGAGGTCGTAGGAGCGCCCGGCCGCCAGGTCACGCACCAGGAAGTCATTGCTGCTGGACGGAATCATCCTGCAAGTTGGAGGAGAAAGCAGAGGGTCAGGTTAGCATGGTGGAAGTGGGAGTTCACACAACAACAATGGATCCACGATCGCCGGTCCAACAATAACCCATTCACCCACCGCGACCCCCTCCCTGAATCGGCTTAAGTCTATGACACAAAGGAAAATACGAAGCGGGTATAAATGTAAAAGATATGGAAAACAGAATGATATGGCTGATACAGTGATGCAGTTGGAGTCTATGGAGTCTTTCATAATACATATCGTTTGTGTAGATAGCATGATGGAGTATAAAAGATATTGAAAAAGCTGTTTGGATCTGTATAAAGGTTGAAATGTGATCATTTGTTACATGTCTGAATGAAGTTTAAAGGTTTAAAATTGACCGAGTTGTGAAGTAGTTGAAGTCTCATGGAAACGGCAGCATATACGAAGCAGGTATAAAACTAACTGAAAGTTGAATATTTTAAAAAACATATAATGTTTTAATTAGAAAAGTAATAGATGTCGATACCAATACAAGCGGAACAGTTTAAACTTTGAATGGAGTCTATGGGTGAAAAACTGTGGAAGTAGTTAAGTGCAAAATAAGTGTCAGAAGAATAATGCACAATAACATTCACACCAACTGTTTGTCACACACACACACACACACACACACACACACACACACACACACGTCGGGTAGATAACTGTGCTACCCATGCAAGAAATGTAAATCTTTTGTTTTTGAGATTGGATATTGACATAAGAAATGGCAGTACACGTATATTCCCATGGGGTGGCATCTATGCAAGCAAAAAAAGGAAATTAAAACAAACAACTCATCCCAAAGCAGGAGCCATCCGAACACAGCTGAACAGTGAAGCTAATTGTATTGAGCGAGACACCATCATTTCAAACCACCTTCTGTTGATAGCATGATAACAGTATGGTGAAGAGTATCAGACCTACGCTGGTTTAAACACTAAGCAGCGGGTGACATGGCTCTGCTTAGTACAACACAGTACCTGCCCAACATGTACTAACCCTAACCCAGGACGAACCAACAATGTGTTCCTCAAAATCAATGATTAACATCAACATGTTCTCGTGTTGCTGCCTTGCTTTTTTATTAGGATATTTTATTACTTTTTACACAACCAAACAAAGAACCAGACAGCACAGATATTGGCAAGTTGCAAAACTGAAATAAATTCATTAGTTAACAAATATGAGTCGCATTAACATATATATGAATTACATTATTTACATTTTTGTGTACAATAGTACCATGTCAAAGGAAGGGAAAAACAGTCTCTTTGACTTATTTGTGAAAACAAAGTGTGGGCACCCTTTCTGCACTAGGCTAACTAGATCACCAGGAAGATAATCAAGGAAGGGTTTCCAACTATTATAAAAAGAAGTTATCATAACCCTTTAAGTAGCACTGAGGTGTTCCACAGGAAAGATCTGGGGATTTGTTTTGTTTAGAAAATGAGGAGTGCGCTGCAATTTGTGTAATATTCTGTACTGGCTCTCTCTCTGAGTCTATTACACGTAAATATTTTCTTAGCAGATTCAAAGGCATCAGACCACACCTTGACATCAAGTTCAACCTCCAAGTCCTTTTCCCCATAACTCCCTGGATCTGTTGACATTAACACAGTTTATGGAAAAGCTGTCAATTGAGCTTTTCATTGGTTGGTCTGTTGGGAATATAAGATCGGATTTTACAAAACGCCTCACCTGAAAAGAAGCGAAAAAGGCACTGTGGTATTCTGTATTTAGTGTGAAGCTGTGTGAAGAACATGAAATTACCACCTTCAAACAAATCAGAGACCAATCTTAGTTCCTTTGCAGACCAGTCATTGAAAATACCTTTTCCTACATCAGGAGGAAAGGATTTATTTTGAGTTAAAGGTTGTAACGCTGATGAAAAGCCTCTCCGCCCAGCATGTTTACTAGTAATATCACCAAAGTGTGCTAAACATGATAGGATTGCTTTTAACCTCTGCTGGAAGTTCACCCATGTCAATTGAAATAAAGCAGAAAAGAGAGAAAGGGGGGGAGGGTACAACGCCGCCTTGTTTGTGTGTGATTGCATTACAGCCGCGGTGCAGAGATCTGCAGAGTAATTGTATAATCGTGTGCAGCGGTGCCTGTGGCTTAACAGTCATTTCACTTATTTCCCCAAAGAGTGAGAATTCATAAACCTGTAATATGACAAACACTCTCACAGCTCCGGCGATGATTCCTCGCACCTATAGCGCCCTTTATTCTGTCTCTATTCTCTCCTTTAAACAGACATATTCCTCTCATTCCTTCGATTGCTCCTCTATTCGGAAATCCCAAGGTGAACAAAACCGCTCAGAATTCAGCCAAGTAAAAAGCAAATAGTTGCAGTGCTCTCTCTCTCTCTCCCCCTCTCTCTCTCTCTCTCTCTCTCTGTTACTCTCCCTCTCTCAGACACTCTCTCTCTCCTCTCTCTCTCTCTATCTGTTACTCTCCCTCTCTCAGACACTCTCTCTCTCTCTCTCTCTCTATATATATATATATATATGTTACTATCCCTCTCTCAGACACTCTCTCTCGCTCTCTCTCTCTCTCCCCCCTTCCTGCTCTCATCTAAACACACACACAATGCATGAACATCGACAATGCATCGACAACTCTCAAACGACAACTACTCCGCTCATAACTAGCATAACTGTCCATCACAAGTATCTCATTACGACTTTTCTGTATAATATATGCTTTGTTTATGCTACTTCATCGGTGTGTATAATCAGACCGTGTCGGTGATACTGTCAGACATATGGACTACATACGCTACAAAGTACATGCAAGTGCTTGGAGAAAAGTTCTCCCTCTCAACTAGAATATATTATATACACACATACACGTGTAATTAATGGTTTAACCAAAGCCATTTCTTTTTGTGAGTATTTGTGAAACCAGTTAGTTGTGTTATGCTGTGTGGGAGTCCTTCCTCGCAACACATGGAGCTTCTCAGTCAGTCCCTTTCTAACGAGTAAACACATGTCTGTGAAGTCATTAGGAAACATCCATACCTTCATTCAGTAGCAAATAGAATTGAGTGTTTTCTCATTTTATGAGTAGGATAATAGATTAAAAAAGTAATGCGCATAATCATAGTCCATAATATTGAAAGACTTGATAACAACCTTTCCCCAATGTTTTAGCCATCTTTTATTAAACCAGACATTATGAGTTGAGGATCAACAATGATATGTTATACTTGGATTGTGTATTGGTATCACTTCCTGAACCATTACGTGATATAAATAGCATTGACATTACAGAATAACGCATATTTTGCAGACTATAAAAAAGGAGCTACACAGTCAAATGATGTGGGGAAATTCTGTGTTTCCATGGAGATGACCGGTCGGGTGTTACGCTAACATTGCTGCAAAGCACTCTTCTTTTCATAGTATTAGGGTTGGATTTGGTTGCAGTATAATTCATTATGGAGCTCTGTTTAGGTAACACGGTGCTTATTAAAAGTATCTGCTCCCTCCGTCACCTTTCATTAAGCCCCGTTCACAACTGACAATTTGTGTTATAATTGTGCGCTGCTTGATGTGACATTTCCACTGGTGAACAGTAAGTTGTGTGCCTTGGAATGTGTTGTCTTGTATACGAGGGCCATGGCATTTAAAAGTGTTCGCTGAACTGACCAGGTTATGACACACACACACACACACACACACACAGTCATGCACACGGACACACACACACATTTTAGAGTATACAAGGGTCTTTCAGGGCAAGCGGACACCTTATCAGACTGTAACTGTCGTTGTGTTTTTTCTTCGTGTTTTGATACATTTCAGATGTGAATGTGTGTAATGAGAGAATCGTATGGTGATGTTTGCGGTGTCGTTGTTTTCCTCCGTATTAATTCACTTCCTGCTGCTCTTTGTCATCATCCTTTCATGGCTAACTACTACTTTCAGCGACGACCGCCTCCGCTAATATTTAATCACCCAGATTGCTACTGTTTCATTAGCCGTCCATCCGCACCGCGTGCCCGTCACGCCATTTGCAACAAGAATTGCAAATGGGGAATTTGCTGGAAAATATCACCATAGCATTTTACAATTTAGGATTAAACATGGAATATTTGGCCTCTAAAAGCACTTAAGACGGGAATAACACCTTCACAATTGTTTAAAAAGAAAAAGAATGCATTCATTAAATTAATGATTTCATTATTCATTACTCCAGGGTTCAAATATATTTTCTTTGTACAAATACTTTTATTTATATTCCTATCATATTAGTAGTAACCATAATATATATTTTGGTTCATATTTTGACATATTTTGATATTTTGAGAAGTAAATCACAAGTGTATTTGTTTCCAGGCATATATTAAGGATTTCACATGTTTTACCTTCCTCAATTCTTGACAAAGACAAGTCCCGTCCCGTTGATATTGGGTCCTACTGGGTTTATTATTCTTAACAAAATTAATGAATCCAACTTGTGTTTGGAGTCCCTCATGTGCCAATCTTCGGTCCCATCTATTTTCCTCCCCTCGGGCACAACAGTCAGTTATGTCTACTAGATATAATAACACTAGAAATATGTTGGGGAGCACACCCCAGCTGTTATGTCTGGTAAGTCTAATCTTGACAACACGGTTATCTTGTATAGATTGTCCTTCAACCGAACTCCCTGGGAGAACACAGGTTCTCATCATTAGCCTTGGCCATACATCAACGTACATCTAGAAATGTATTCATCATCGATCCAATCAATACCACATTCATCCACGTGGAAAAACAACCTCCTCTCATCGTTATTTTTGAAACAGCGAGTTGGTTAAAAAAAATTAGCTGGAGTTTTGATTGTAAAGCACATTTCTGAAATGTGATTAAAAAGTATAAACCGCCATTGGTATTGATTCTAAACACATTTCTTTAAGCGCTATTTCATTTTGACCCCCGGAAATGCAACACTAATGGGCCTGTGTTTTAATATAGTGCCTTGTCTGGCAGCACAGAGCCTTCCTGGCATGCACTTCACACACACACTGGCTCACACACTGAGTGGTTAGGGTGTAAGTGCATTGCTAAAGGACAACTTTGCACTCGATTGAACCAGCAACCGTCTCGTTACACAACCTCCTTCTTAAGTACTGTGTGAGACCTGATGTTGCGGTTTGTGTACAGCGAAGGTGTGGCCCTAATACGTGCTAATCGGCTCATTATCAGCAGTCCTACCTTGTTAATGTCATTACTGTCCTGCCGAGTCCTGTCGGTGACAGGTCTATTGTAAGGGCTCATTAAAGTTAACTAATGATTACAGTTAACTGTGTGTTGCCAACCCTACGTGTGCATATGTGTGTGTGTGTGTGTGTGTGTGTGTGTGTCTGTGTGTGCGTGCGTTAATGTGCATTTGTTTTGCATTGTTTGCGTGCTTTTATTTGCGTGCATGTGCTTTGTGTGACAGTGGCTGACATTTCCATGCTGTCTGGATTCAGTTATCTTGACTGACAGACGGTGTTTAGTTTGTAAACACTGTCCATCAATCTACCCCTGGTCCTTCAAAATTTACCTAAGCACACACACGTCACACACACACACACACACACACACACACACACGCTGTCACATCCAGTGCAGTTGGTCCCGGGTGTTGTTCTAAGCAAAACGTTGAGTGAATACTTATGATAATGTGCCCTGACTGTTTTTGAAATAATTGAACGTGCCAATTATTCCTCAAGAGCCGACAGAACAGAACCGAACAGGGCCAAGGGTTGACAGCGAAATCCCCCGGCAGCACTCAGAGAGCCACACCACTAGACACCCAGGGAACATGGCCGAAGTCACTGAGCTGAGCCTGAACAGATGGAGAGGAGCACGGGTGGATGGAGGGATGAATAGATAAACATGTTACGTCCGCACGATAAAGGACGCTCTCTGAAGGACGAAAGCATCTGCTCGTCAACGGACCGCCCGTCTTGCAGGTGCGGCGACTTAAGTTCAAGATTGCCGGTTGTACGTTGTTGAATATAATAAATAAATAATTTCCTGGTGGTACGACGTTATTTATTTCCGCTGGGCCCAATCCCTCTTCCTGTCAGGAATGGTCCATGCATTTCCTTGGGTAATGCATTTTTTTTAAGGTCTCTAGCTATTTAAAAATGTTGGGTGCGATTCATTCCCCCTTTCAATCCTTCTTATTTCTCTTCTTTATTTCCTTTCTTCTCCTTCGTCTTATCCCCCCCGCGGCCCTCTGACCTCATGCTCTCCTGATCCCCTGTTTCTGTACCACTCTCTGCATTTGCATTTTCAGTGCATTTTCTCATGCACTTTTTTGGCTGTCCCATAGATTATGAGAGTATTACCCAATCCTTCCAAAACATCTATCCTTTAAAAAGACACATTACGAGATAATTGAAACATATTATCATTGCAGTATTACCACTGACATTTGTATTTCCTGTCTTTTGCTTCATTCAGGGTGGAAAACACCTTGTTTCTTTTGGTCCAAGCTCTTTTTCGCTTACTGTTTACTAGTTTACTGCACCGGTTTTCTGCCGTTGAATCTTCCCTTTCCTTGGAACACCTCTCACAAGATGTCTCACAGACCGCGGCGGGGTGTACGAATAGGGTGGGAACAATAGAAACAGATCAACAGATCGCCTATTCTTCCTGAGGAGACTCAAAAAGTTTGGCATGTCTGCCAAAACTCTGACTTTTACAGGTGCACCATTGAGAGCATCCTCTCTGGCTGCATCACTGCCTGGTACGGCAGCTGCTCCGCTGCTGACCGTAAGGCCCTCCAGAGGGTGGTGAAGACAGCGGAGCGCATCATCGGTTGCCATCTACCCTCCGTGCAAGGCATCTACCACACACGATGCCTTAGGAAAGCACGGAAAATCACAAAAGACTTCAGCCACCCAGGCTTTGGACTGTTCATAATGCTGCCGTCTGGTAGACGTTTCCGGAGCATTCGGGCACGGACTACCAGACTCACTAACAGTTTTTTCCCACAAGCCATCAGGCTTCTCAACCAGCAATCACTGACCTATTGATCATATTGATCACTGGAAAATATGCCCTGGTGACTTAACCTAATTTAATGTACATATCTATCGGCACTCCTCCACTTTATACTTTAAATACTTATAATACTTATAATGCTAGTGTTTATTTATCTTTATTATGTATATTTTTTATTATGTATATTTATTTCTATATATATATATATATTTTTTTGCCTTCATTCTGTGATTGTTCTACGTATTGTGAGCTTGCCATGTCACAAGAATTTCACTGTTTAGAATGACCCTGTGTTATACTGTGCAAGTGATCAATAAAACACTTTGACTTTGACTTATTAGGATTATTGGGATTGAGTACAGTAGTAAGGGGCCAGGCTAGTGTAGTTGTGGCTGGGGTGTTCCACTCTCAGCAGAAAGGTACTGGGTTAATGCCATGCATCTGACTTCACTGTAACTCGCTGTGAATAAAGCGTCTGCTAAGTGATTCAAATAGTACAAAGTGTTGTCGACCCACATAATGACAGTAGGTGACTGTATAACTGCCCTCGTTGCAGACAGGAAAAAGAGCGGCTTAACAAACATGTCACCGGAGGTGTCAGAGAGTCCATATAGGGCTGGCCCAAATACATCATTTCAAGCTTCTGATAATCGTTAGAAATATTAAAATATTCGGAGAAAAAAAAAAAGAAAGAAAAGAAAGTCAATTCAATCTTTCCCTGACTGAATCGGAGACGGCGGAGACCACTGCTGCAGAATCGTGTTTTTATCAACTGATCTTTTTCCTTCTACAGGGTTATTTTAATAACACAAAAAGCAAAACTACAATATCACGTAGGATTGTTTGCGTAGCGTGGACGTCAGTGGCTTTCGGATCCACTCATCGGTTCGAGACCGACTCGGGCACGGCAGAGCTTCAAAGTAGCCTAAAAGCTTCCGAAGACGCACGGCTTCCATAGTATGAGAGTAGGCCTACTTCCAATTATCACAAAGCAAATAGGTGGTTTGAACATTGTGCGAAGTTGAAATGAAATTGCACGGCAGAGCTAGTGCTATTCACCCTAAGAGAAATCACACTAGTGTGGGTGACGGATCTCCATAAAAGCAACAAACATTGCTACCTGTTCTCTTCATGTTTATTAAATTACCAACCCGTTATTATTAGTAGGTAGAGCTTTTTGGTGTCTTTTGGTCTCGTTTAAACATTGAAATAGCTGCTAAATACGTTCATTATTAAAACCCTTCTAAAACGACTACACTGCCTGTGTCCTCAGACCGAACCAGAACCAATGGGCTTGGGCAGAATCACGGTGTATCATCCTATAGACATCACTTTGTCGTATACGTCAAGATCACAAAGACAACAAAAATGTCAAGTCCATATCATAGCATTTAAATTCAGATGTATCTTAGCCCTTACTGCAGACACAGGAAGTGGGAGTAGTAAGTGGAAGTACCGACGGGGAACACATGGGTGAGCAAACACTCAGCCTGGACTCGGGGACAGCTCAGTATCTCTGGTCGAATGGCGCTCATTGTAATCGCTTGTTTCTAAACGGGCTGAAATGGTGCCAGGTGAGAGTCAATAGCCACACAGAACTATGACAAGCACCATCGACGGGCACTAATTGTGTTTGACAGAGGAAAGGAATCCATGTATTTTATGCTTTGGAGGAGGGAGTGGGGAGGCCTTCCTAGCTCACCTGGGGTACAGGGCTGGAAGGCACCATTAATAAAACGGTTGTGCTTCAGGGTCACACACACACACACACAATTCACATCTTTGGGTGCACTAATTAGCCTAACCTATGGGTCTTTGTGGGAAGGAACTGGAGCATCCGAAGGAATAAATATATATACTGTATATGTATATATATATATATATATATATATATATTATAGGAGAACATGCAGACACACAGACAGACAGCACAGACAGACAGTACAGACAGACAGACAGACAGACAGTACAGGACACAGGACATACTCTGTCGCTCTCGCTCCTTCTCTCACCCACACAAACACACACAGACACACACACACAAAAACCAAAAACAGTCCCATGCTGTGGCTGTCATAAT
>OMNO01078945.1:0-10107 GCA_900303215.1 Trachyrincus scabrus | reverse complement strand
GACTGCCGGCAGGCCTAACACATTATTTGGATCAAGTCTGGCCCTAGGCGAACAGGCATACACACACACACACACACACACACACACACACACACACACACACACACAAGCTGAAACAAAGCTCCACAAGCACAAGCTGATTAGGAGACCTTGCCGGGATGCTATTGAGAGAGAGGATTGTGTCAAGGTCAGAGATGAGACCAAGTGAGCTCTCTCTCTCTCTCCCTATATATATATATATATATAATAAGTCCAGGATATGAACATGGTTTTGTTCAGCCGTGCCTCAACTGCTGCCAGCATAGAAATCTGTGATCTCTGACTCCTGCTGTAGAAGTACATTTCAAATGGGTAACCGGGCCGAAAGTGCACTCTGGCCTAGCGTAATGTGTGACCAACGTCCTCTTCTGGGACAATACAGAAAGATTGGGAAAAATGTGATCGAAGGATATTAAAGTTAGTTATTTGGGTTATTTGATAGTATTTAAGGGAATATAGTAATTCTGGTGTTGAAGGCAAATATGGCGGCATCTGAATTCTCTAAACGCTGCACTGATGTCATTTTAAACTGGTGACACGATGAGGAAAAGCAATGCAATATAACTGCTATACAGTTTGCTATTTCATGTATGTCATTTTGTATATTTGTGCACACCAACACAATGGGGTTAATATTAATTTTAAGAAACAGACCAAAGGAAAACAACCAAGAACATAAGTGAAAATACCAAGTCTCTGCAGAGGAATGATCTCTCATGTGTGTGTGTGTGTGTGTGTGTGTGTGTGCACACACAGCACTACTATGCACGGTTAATCTAGTTAAAATACTGCCACGGAATATGATAAGTCAGGTCATCATATATTCTGAGTGTAGCACAAACATACAAGATTTCCCTTCTCCTGTTTCTGACATGACCGTACAAGCGCTGCGCTGGGTTCTTTGATTGGCACGCAGCATTAGCAATGCTAGCAGTGAAACAAATGTCCAATCTATGGCTTTCGCCAAACAGCTTCCCTCCCAATGCGAATCCATTCATCACGCAAAGCGTAAATCATTTCAGCGTAATCCCATGTGAGCGATTCTATCGATGTGCTGGGAGGACACGGCAGCTGATGCGGACGCTACGCTTTGCTTCTGATTTCCCCGATGCACACGTTTTCCCTTTCATTCATTCACGCATACGGTCCGTCTCAGGTGAAACTTCATTATAGGTGAGGACCATTTTTCATAATCCAGTAGAACTCTGGAGATCAATATCTCTGCTGTTTGTCCGAGCGCGTGCGTGTCTGCGTGTGTGTGTGTGCGTGTGCGTGTGCGTGTGTGTGTGTGTGTGTGTGCGTGCGTGTGCGTGTGTGTGTGTGTCAGTGTATGCATAGACCTTTTTTTTGCAGTCTACTAATGCTATTTGTTGTGAGCTGGCCATCACAGTGACCAGGACAAAGTCAATATGTTTTATAGAGGACGGTTCTTCTAAACCACCCACTAAGAATGAGAGTTGGAAGACAATTATTGGTTTTACAACGCTGTGCACAACACAAGGAGGATGAGTCTCCCGGTAAGGAACACTAAGCCCACAACATTCTTCTAGTTGAGCACCGCATAATCCGTTAGTTAAGTTACACTTCATAATCAGCATGAGAGCTAACAGGCAAAGTCATAAAAGATATATTTTTGTTGTTGTTGTTTGAGTCATTTTTGGACTCTAAATTAAGTATTAATTAATTAAGTAACCCAAGTGTTCTGCACTGATATTGGGCTGAATTGTTGCAACTATGCTGACCATATGCCTTAAATCTGGACAGCATTTTGCTTGTGTTCTAGATGCAGGACCTCTTTCATATCCTCCGCAATTTGTTATTCAAAACTCACTTTTTGGATAGATTATCAAAAATGTCCAAGTCTTTAAGGTCAATTATTAAGTCACTTTGAACATATTAAACCATGCAGCAGTAAACCAAGCGGTATTGACTTAAAATTCCTATTTTTAACCTAATCTCTCACATTAGAAAATACAGCCCCGGGCATATATTTATAATTTAGAATAAAATGGATTATGGTTGTCTAAAGTAATTTATCAACATTGTTGTCAGCTGCAATTAATCAATACTCAGTAACAGTTTCAAACTGTTACTTCCTATTGAAGTAATTTGTTAATTTAACATTACTGCATACAATTGCAATTAATCAGCAGGTACATGCACAAAATCCATTTGGGTAACTTTGACAAACGATTTAGATATATTTTGAGGACCCATAATCTTAAGGTAGCAAAATTCAAGGTGCTGTGAGCCATATTAGTCCCGTTGGATGAATATACAGCTCTTCTAAAACCTATTTCAGTTTTGTAACACAGCCACTGTTTATGTATAGGGTCCCAGATCAGAAACGGGAATAAACACACTTATTTTCTGTATACTTATTAGAATAAATGTGTAATGATGAGGTAAATAAATAATCATAAAGCAACAAAACAACTTTTCTCAACACCAATTCAATTGAATGTATGTACAGTACACTTATGTGCAAAAACATGGATTTAAAAGACATTGTAAGCTAATCATTTCAAGGCACATATATGTATATATATATATGTAACAATCATAACATTTGCTGAACAAAAAATTACGTTTCCAATTTATTTGAACAGACATGGCAGATGTGCTTGTTTTAATACATTCTCCAACAGGAAACAATGTCCCTCAAACTCACATGTGTTTTTGTAAAAGTACTTAAAAGAGGGAATACTATGGCCTGCAACATGTGTTGAAACAATAATAAAAACAAAAGTAGTGTCATATTTTATTCATTTATGCGGTTGCCAAAACAATCTACATGTGTGCAACACCTGCATTTCACCTGCGAGCAGAGAGGCTTTCGTAAAGTGTGTTCAACACATGTGGATTACAAAAAGAAGTGGTAGAGGTGTTGGTTAAATTCACTTTTAGGCACCACATAAAAATATGCCCTCTTGTGGCTGATTTGTGCGTACCGCTCACCTCTTGCTCTCTTTGTTTGTATTTCTCGCTCTTTCTCGTATTTAACTTGCCGCTCTGTGCTCTGCGCTACATCATCTCAATATGGTATTACAGTTACAGAGTACCTTAGCATCTGCTAAGGTCAGACATCGCAATGGCTTGAAGATCACTGAATGGACGAATCAAAACGAAACTGAAAGATTCAGAAATAATCCTGATTGTACGTGTTTGTCATCACTAAAACCAAAACAACTTCATAACACAATAATTTATAAATCCTGTTTTACTAAGGAATATAAAAGGTATAGCTGAATTCAAACAAGTATTGTCCAGCCAACTGTATAAATTACATTTTTTTGAAGACACAGGGGTTTGTGAAATAATACTCATACTGTACAGTGTCTTTTATTATACGGGAAGTCATCAATATAAAGGCTTCTGATGCTTCCCAACCATCATGTGCGACATACGTCTGCATCCTGAACATTGTTCTTGCAGTACACTGTGCTGGTCCCCAGGGGGCAGTCTCTGAAGCCTGTGCCCCCATTAGGGGTGTAAATAGGCTGTATGCGGAAATCTCCCTTGAGGAGCTGCTCATTGTTGAGGGAGACTATCTGGAAGCTGGTCTCAGTCATTTCCAGGATAGTATTATCCTTCTTGGTGCCCGCTTCGCAATAGTCATCTTTTCTCCGGCCTCGGTTGTATTTCCAATTGGCGGAGGATTTGGAACGGCCTTTCTTGTGCATGTGCCAGCAGAAGATGCTGAGAAGCACTACGAGCACCACAATCACGGCCCCTCCGATCAGCCCCGCTAGCAAGAAAGGTGAACTTGGGTCCGGCTGTGTGGCCTGTTCAGGTCCCACGGGCCCCTTGTTGTTGTTGGGAACAATCGAGGCCGGTGTCGTGGTTACCTCCGTGCACTTGGTATCATCTTTGGGCCGGTAGTTGTTAAACACGTCCAGAGGGATGACGCAGATCCGATACGTGGACTTTGGCTCCAGGTTAGGCAATCGGATGCCCCGGTGGTCTCCGCCCACCATCCTCTCCCTGACAGTGTCTCCGGTCAGGCTGGGGCCCATCCTGGCCCAGGTCACCTTGTAGGCGGTGACTGGGAAGGCAGCCACCCAGTTCACGTGAATAGCAGAACCATTGAGAATAGTAAAGGTGACCTGCAGGCTTTCCCTTTTAGGGTCGTGGGGCCGCTTAGTTCTTGCTCCGCCCTGTCGGGTTGGATGGACAGGCAGATAGGAAGTGAGCGTGGGGGACGGGGCGTGCCCGGTGGAAGAGGGGAGGTCCTGGGTCACTAAGGGGACGTGTGGTGAAGGTGAGGAGGGTAGGGGCCCAGCTGAGTCACCTGGCATGGCGGGCCGACGGGAGGTCAGTGTTGGAGGCGTTGTTCTCTGTGGACACTGAAGCAGCTCACCGCCCAGCTCCCTAATCACCATGCCTCGGACCTTCTCTGGCTTTTGGCACATGAAGCCCCGTACGTTGAGTGAGCCGGGCAAGGATTTCAGCCACGACACCACCCACTGAATGCTGCAGTCGCACAGCCAGAGATTGTTGCGGACCGTAAGCTGTCGGAGACTAACAAGGCTGTCAAAGACCCCCTGTGTCAGCGACTGCAGCTGGTTGCTGGATATATCCAGCTTCTCGAGCTTGTGCAGCCCTGCGAAGGCCCCCACGGGGATGTTATTCATCTGATTCTCCTGAAAGTTCAGCTTCACCAGCACCTCCCCCGGGAGGAACGGAGGAGGGAAGGTGAGTGAGTTCCGAGCGAGGGACAACTCCCTTAAGGTGACCAGATCCTGAAATGTGCCCGGCGCGATCCCCTCGTCCGTCAAAAGGTTTCCGTCCAAGAGGAGGCGCTCCAAGCGGGTAACGTTCCTGAAGGCCTCCTCCACGATGACAGCGATGCGATTCTCGTCCAATCGCAGCTCCTTCAGGTCCTCTGGGAGACCAATGGGCACGCTGCTCAGGTGGTTCTTAGTGAGAAATAGCATCTTTAGACTCAGAGCCTCGCGGAACGCCCCCTCCTCCACCCCTACGGTGGATATAGAGTTATCGTCCAGATGCAGCTCTTCCAGCCATAGGAGCTGAGCCAAAGCTGCCTTGGAGATGGTCTGAATGTTATTCTCTTGGAGGTGGAGCACTCGCACATTCTTGGGCAGGTTGATGGGGAACTCGTCCAGCTGGTTGCCATAGAGATACACAGTCTCCACGGAAGCCACGTGGTGGAGCTCCAAGGGGAAGCCGGCGTTATTTATTTGGTTATTGTGAAGGTAGAGTGTCTTATAACCTTCGCCGATACCAAAGGGCACGGAGGTCAGGCTTCTCTCGTTGCAATAAACAAAAGTGCGATCACAGCGGCATTCCTCTGGGCAGTTGGACGCCCGGGAAAACTGCAGATGAAGGCCAAGAAGTATGGGTATCCATGGCCGTAGTGAGGAGGCCCAGTCCTTATTCCATAAACGCCACTGTATCTCCATTTCAAAAGGATCAGTGAAAGGGCAAACGAATAAAATCCAAAGAGAGCTAAAATGGGCAAAACAGCTAAATCCAGTGGAATCACGTTGTCTCAAAAAAAAAATGAGAGAGTCACCGGTAAGCTAACCAACAAGACTACAGATTTATCTTCCCCAGCCTCGCTCCATAGTCAGGACTAATGTGTTGAGCTGATCACATCGTCCTCCTTTTAGCATCTTGGTCAGAGCTTATTTCTCTATAGGCAAGATTAAGATAGCAGTGCAGTGCATGATATTTTGTTGTTGTTGTTGTTGTTGTTGTTGTTATCGTTGGAAAGTCCGCCTCCTCTCTGCCTGGGTCTTTTTTTTCTACGTTACACGCGGCTGGGCCCAGAAAGATGCAGCCTTCCTTGGACTTGACATTTGGATCCACAAACCTGTTGTAAAATGAGAATAATGGAAAAATCAGTGTGTTTAGTTTCCCTCTAAATGTCTTCCAAGCAAACCGCAGAGGAATTCATCCCTTCGGACAGCACAGATGCAAAGCGAGACATTGTAAATTGGAAAGGCCGAGCGCTGTGCATACAAATGACCATCGCGGTTGTTACATATTCCTCGGCTAAGACGTACAGCTGGCAGCAAAGGATATTGCAATGGGTATTGTGGAGGTTTTGCTGTCAATAAAATTATGTCAAAATGATGCTGAATAAAAATACAAAAACAGCAGACTACGACAACTATCACCGCAAATATTGTGGAACCAACTGAGAGTCAGACTGTCTCAGATAGCCAAACAATGTTACGCATTTGACATATTAAAAAGGATTCTGGTCGTGATTAACAACGAGAAACCAAAGTATAAGCCTTATCTTATGTATAGAAAAAGAAAAAGATTTAAACGACTCAATCCGGCCCCCATCTTCTAAAAGTTATAACAGGGAGGATGGAGAGACCGCATGTGTCCTACGGCGCACACACACCGACACCGCTCTCTCACTGGGATGAATACAAAAACGGGTGATGACGGTGATAATAGAGGTGAGGGATAAGGAGAGGGTGTCTGCGTCTTGGCAGTCTGGGGTTTACGCACAACACACGTGCGCAAAAGCTATATTTTCTCTCACACAAACACACACACAGTCTCTCTTTCTCTCTCAATCTATCAATCTACACACGCACACACACACACACACACACACACACACACACACACACACACACACTAGTGAGATGTGTTCAAAGTTCATTCAAATGGAATGTGACCATGTCATGAATTACATGTTATGCATATTATGCAATATAATCATGTTACATATATATATGTATATATATATGAAGTATTTTTCAGATTTCCCATGTTGATAATACATATATAAGATAATACATTTGGGGAAACTATTGAACCTCAACAGAAATATGTGCTCTGGGCTGTCGTCGGTAGAAGATGGTCCTCAGGTTAAACTCTGGGTTGCCGTTCTGCTCGTGCACGCGAGTCCTCACTACACGGTCCTCACAACGCACCACAGCGTAAACATCCGGGGCTGGGGGAAACACACACACACACACACACATGCTATATCCTCCGATCTGCTCCTTATCGTGGCTTAGGGTGAAGAGATAAAGGAGGTGTGTGTGTGTGTGTGTGTGTGTGTGTCTCAGCCCCGGAAGAGGATGCTGTGGTGCATCCTCTGAAAGATCGATAAAGGTTTTTCTGCTTGGTTGCTAAATGAAAATTACAAAAACAAAACACATGTGAACAGGGATGTCTAACTCCAGCTCCGACCACAATCAGTCCGGCTTATAACACAACCCTTTAATCGTCAAAATCATGAACTCAGCAGTGGATAAAGAAAGGTTTAAAAATGAAAGTTATAACAGGAGTAAAAAGGGGGACCCTTTTTCAACAGCAACACCTGTATGACATCACGGGACCTGCGTGGCACCACAGTGTGTCCAGATGGGTCTATATATCCGGTGGTTATTCCCATGATGCATTGCTTCTCCCCCAGATGCTTACCCCCCCGACCTCAATTACATCAAACTTCAACGAAACATAAAGGTGCTTGTGGAGTGTGTGTTGTTGGTGGTTGGTTTAAGCAGCCTCACCTGGTCTGAGTCAGACTGATTAGACTCTGGGGCTGGGTGAGGCTGCACACCTGAGGGCCTTGATTGGCCAATGCACCACAGGTGTGCAGCCTCACCCAGCCCCTAATCAGTCTGACTCAGACTAGGTGAGGCTGCTTAAACCAGCCACCAACCACACACACTCCACAGTGCTATTGATAATGTTCAGCCTCTAGATGTTGCTAGATGTTGCATTTTTAGCAATAGCACCTTTAATAACTTTATAAAATGTGACACCTTAACTTTAACTCCTTCTTTATCGAGCTCAGCATAATCTCTCTCCATGATGAGCTAAACGTTGCGTTAATAATATGTAAACATCGAGGCAAATACACGGCTTGTCGAATGAAATGATGGATAAATCAAATATATATTTTTAATATAAGTAAATAAGATGAAACGCCAGCTGAATGAGGCAATTGAACTTGACTAATAAGGACCGGTTCAGAACTCGTAGCTCATGAATATTCATGTCTTGTGTTCCCCCGAGGGTCCTACAGGTTTCCATACCTGTGTCTTTGGTCGGGCTGAGCGCCGCTGCTCTCCGCAGGTGGACGGTGGTTACTACACTGGGCTCAGGTAAACAACACTGGAATGCAGAGGGGGAGGGGAGGTCTTCAGTCAACTCCCTGAAGAGAGAGGGAGGGAGGGGAGGGTGAGGGAGCGAGAGGGAGAGAAGAAAGAGAGAGAGAGAGTGATGAGTCCTAGGGTTCAAGCAGGAGACTCAACGTGTTGAGTCTATTTTTCTATTTAGTAATTTAGTCAGATGTTTTTACCCAACATGGACATGGACATGTATCAGATCATGGCGTTCATGAGTGAGTAGGGGTTAGGGCATCTTGCTCATGGGAGGCCTACAGGTAGAATGCGATAATCCAAAAAAATAGTATAAACTATGACCAAGTAACTAAAAGAAGTATAAACAATGATCAAATAACCAAGAGAAGTATACTATAAGCTATAAGCAAGTAACCAAAAAAGTCCATAAACTATGACCAAAGGACAAAAAACGTCTAGAAATGAAGTATCAACTATGACAAAACAACCTAAAAAGTGTATAAACTAATAACCAAATAGCCTAACCCCCGTCCTTACCTGAGGTGGAGGTGGGCATGAGAGAAGAGACGCAGCAGGAAACGACCGCTGGCGCCCGGCAGGAAGGTGGTGGGCAGCACGGCGTAGCGTCCGGGGGTCAGGGTGCGTCTCAGGGTGACGCTGCGGGAATCCATGTAGATGGAGCTGGCCGCCTGCTCCACCAGACACTGCACCCTGGAGCTGCGGTTCACCTCCACCTAGGGGAGGGGGTGACGGCCCGGACACGGGTACTTTATTTACTTAAGTTACTGGAAGTAAGGATGGACGTTTTTTATAAGAAATGTTCTCTGTTGTTGATACTGATTGATTTGTATTTATTTGATGCAATATTTTTTTCTTTATTGTTGATAAAGATGTTTAATATATTGTCAATTCTAAGTTGCATTTTTTTATCATTATTCGAATAATTATTATTTATTTTGCTTATTATATAATTTTTCTAGCATTTTTTAAGGTTCTTTATACGTTTACTTCACTTCACAAAAGGGTTTGAGATCTGGTTTTAAGGGATAGGAGGAGGTTTTATGTGTCCGTGCCCCCTCTAGTGGTAGTAAATGGCACAACTTTGAAATCAGTCCGTCCAACTGTATTTATTTATTTATTTATTTACCTACGAATTCCTGGTCATCCGTGGGTGAATAAATCTCACACGGTCAGCTCATCCTCCATTTCGCTGAACCTTTAGCCTCAGATGTAGGGTTACCGTGTGCATTAATCCACATAACAAGGCTAACGGCTAACTGCCTCCTCACCTTCAGCACCTCGAAGCCGATGGGTAGGTTTTCTCCTCGTCCGTCTCTCCTGCGACTCCTGCGGTCCTCCTGCTGCAGACAGATCAACACCTCCTCCTCACGACCCCGCACCTCCAGGAGGAACTGACGGAGAGACACATGAAGAAAGGATGGATTGTGAAAAGAGAAGAGAAGTGCGTGAAGGTTAGAAAGAAAGAAAAAGTCAAAAGAAAATGTTGGAATTTTTTCTTTGACTTTTTATTTATTTTATGTATTTATTCAGTGCTTTGTTTTGTTACTGTGACAACCTTTACCCGATTATTTTCTCTTATTTAGCTCTTAATTTGAATTATTTAGATATTTAAATATTAAAAGAATTAAAGTGAAACATAAAAAGTCACAGAAAAACAAAACAAACGCACAAAAGTGGATCTTAACTCGACTATACAGTGCGATCCACTGTCAGTATTCACGATACACGTTCCTGTACATCTCATCACAGTCTAGTCATACATGGAGGTGCAGGAGGCGTCTTCACCTGGGGGTTGTGTAGAAACGTCTCCATATGGTTGATGCAGCCTCCACATCGACTCCTCTTATCCACACATGCCTCCCATCCTCCTTCCTCCTCTAGCCCCTGCATCTCCTCCTCCCCCTCCTCCTCCTCCTCCTCCTCCCTCCCCCTTCCCCGCTCCTCCTCTTCGTTGGATCCACCTGCA
>OMNO01078942.1:0-11258 GCA_900303215.1 Trachyrincus scabrus | reverse complement strand
TGTGTGTGTGTGTGTGTGTGTGTGTACACTGCCATGATGTGTTAGGGACTCACCTGGATGAGAACCTGTGTGTGCACACGCTGCCATGTGTTAGGGACTCACCTTGATGAGAATGTGTGTGTGTGCACACTGCCATGAGTTAGGGACTCACCTTGATGAGAATGTGTGTGTGTGCGCACGCTGCCATGTGTTAGGGACTCAACTTGATGAGAATGTGTGTGTGTGTGTGTGTGTGCGCACTGCCATGTGTTAGGGACTCACCTTGATGAGAATGTGTGTGTGTGTGTGTGTGTGTGTGTGTGCATTGCCATGTGTTAGGGACTCACCTTGATGAGAATGTGTGTGTGTGTGCGCACGCTGCCATGTGTTAGGGACTCACCTTGATGAGGACCAGTGCCATTAAAACGGTGACCAGGGTGAAGAGCAGAGTGCTGATAAGCATCACTATAGCCGAGCCCACGTTAGTGCTGAAAAACATCACTGTGGCGATCCAGCCACTTTTTTGCACGGGTGAAAGCAAGGCAGGGTAGTGGGGGTTAGTGTACATTATAGCAAGCTGAGTTAAATACAAAATACACTGCTACGTATCCACTGCTAAGGCATGAAGCAGTGGCATGGATGTATGATGAGGCAACCGCAATGCATTCTGGGATGACATGTGGCATTCGGTGCTATGCATGGGTGAGTAAACGAGACTCATTGTTTTAGGCTGGTGTAAAACACTAGTAAAAACACTTTCACGTTGCCATGGATGTTTGAACAGAGTGCAACATTTAACATGTTAATATGCAACTTATTCTGTTATATTCTGTTAATGTTTGCAAATAAAATGGTTGCCCTATCATCAAGGCTCTGGCGGCACCTGCGCGTGAGAGGAACGAGCTGTGCACGACTATCACATCAGGTTTCATCCTCTGAACTATACACTGCCATGCCCTTCCAGGCTAACCCTGACCCTGACCAACACCGGCAGCTAACAATAGGATCTCTCACTCACCAAGTTCCCCAGTTAGAGAAACCTAATGTCTGGATTAGCGCCAGCACGCACTGAAGAAAGAATATGAAGAAGAAGGCCATGAAGTTGAAGGAACTGTCCGCCCTATGAACGAGAAGTTAAGAGAAAGATACAACATTACTGTCAGCGGGCAGGTTCGGATTGTTGTTACTTGTGACAACTGAACACAAAGCATTATTTATATGACAGACCAACAGAAAAAAAGGAAAAAAAAAAAGAAGGGGACTGAAAGAAAGCTGAATTTGTCATAAAGGTGTTTACCTGAAAGCCTTGTAGAGTGGTCTGAACCAGCATGTGTAGCTACAGGGGCTGAAGAGAACCAACCAGAGCAGGGAGAAGCCAAAGTTTGTGGCGCTCCCCCCGCCTGCCCACCAGGCGATGCACGAGATCACGTTCATACACAACGTGCCTGAATACACTGCAGGGGAAGCAGGAAATAAGACGCAACTTGGGGCACGTGGAACAACATGGAGGTAACAGGTCTGTGGTAGAGTTTCAGGCACACCAAAAAATTGCTTTTCCAACATGTACAGTTATTGGAGAGGAAGGGAGATGGCACGGGAGAAGACACATGTGCACTTTGAATAAAGACACAGATCCAACTGGTTATGTTTGAATGGGGAAGTAGAGCAGAATGGGTACGTTCAAATATAAGCCGCCTGTATTGTTGGACAATTTTCCAACGAGTAGCACCAGCAGAACAACGATGTTATTGATAGTTGATCTAGGGGCTGCAACAGTATAGAAGATTCCTTGTTCCTCTGCACACTATTGTCAGTAATATCATGTTTAAGGGTTTTGTACACAACTTGTAATGATTTACAACAGTGACCAAATGTGTCTTCTTCCCAGACTTAACAACAGATGTGAAGTTCTGGGCAGAAAATGGAGATGTGAGAGCACTTACTCATCCAAAGTATGTACACTTTGCGTACCAACTGTTGATGGGGAGCAGGAATTTCCTCTTCAATGTTGTGATAAAAGCAGGGCTTTATTCTGAATATTGCTGGTAGCGGTGGGAAGTTATTCACACGTTCTGAAAGAGATTCAAAATATAACACTTAGTATAAAACCCTAAAAACAATAAACTGATGTTAGAGATTGGATTTCTGCTATGGTAGTGTGATCAAAATATCTAGAAGGCAATGTTAAATGACAACTACAAACACCGGTTCAAAAGTTAAACAGCAACACAAAAAAACAAACCTGTCATTTTGAAATCCTAATTGTTCCTGAAAATCTGAAGAAAATACATGTTAGTTATCAACTTTCAAACATCCAGGCTTACTCACAGTGCAAAATGTAACTTGGTAACTTTCTGGGTAAAGGGTCTGCTAAATGACTAAATGTAAATGTCTGACAGTCAAGAGAACCAGTTTGTTCAAACTTATATTATTTTCAGCCGCCATTTAAATTTCTATGAGCATCTATGGGCTATGCTAAACGGCTTGTAGAACCCTAGAACCCGTATCAAGTAACACATTTTACTGTAATATATTTAAGTACAATATTTTTCCACACAGACTATTGTATTATTAGAACTAGTATTGTTTGACAATTAAAATATAATCATTTAATAGTGGTCCACTCACTCTTCTCCCACAATAAAGACATTTTAAAGTAATATAATAAGTGCAATTCTCCTACGCGTATCAGACAATAGTATTTCTTATGCATGCCATACTTTAACATATTTTCTCATGAATCCAGTATAATCTAGTCCTGGATGGCCCACTCTATGATCACATATGACGTATCACACAATATTGTACTAATTAATTTCCCTAACGTCTAACCTTAATGAAATGTTTATCTTCAAAGGTTTCAGGTTTGCATAGGGTAAATCCACAGAGAGAGGGCCATTCGGAACCTAACTCTACTGGTTTGTAACGATCCTGGGTGTGGTATGCAAGGTCACACATGAGGATGAGTACATTCATGTGGAATAACCATATATGAATTACTTACTCGTCATATTTACTGTGAGAGTAAAATGAACTATGTACTAGGGTATGCATGAGAGATCAAAGAGCCAAGATATACGACACAGATTGTCAGGTGGTACAATAATGCATATTGAATAACGAGGCGAATTGAACGTAACTAAATATGCTACAGTAAAATGTTTTAATAGGCACTTGAAAGGGGATTTATTCAAATCCCGTATTGTATTTAAATACACATTCAAATAGTTAGATCCTGGAGCATGTTTACCGTACTTACGTGTGCAGACGCGCAGTGGGATATGAACGGCGGCTGGAGAAGAAAACAAGTTTTAGAGCACGGACCCTCACTTGGCCGCAGTATCGTAAAGTTTCTGACTGTATGCATACTTCTCTCGGGTACACATATCCTCCTACAGAATACATCGTTGTATGTTGCTCATACTTCACGTCAATATGTCGGAGATGATGTTTATTTCAATGTGGTTTTGTTGTTTGAATGAATTGCATGGTTATACTGAACGCCGTGGCCGGATACTCAGACATGACTTGCAGGCATGTCTGAGTATCATCTTGATTGCCAACTACTAGCGAATTCTACAATGTAGTAGCGCAATGCAAGCTTGCTATAGATATACACATATTTTTGGATTAGTCATATTTGAGAAAAGCTATGGGTTCAATAACGCTGGGTAGCAACCAAAGCGGGAATGAACATCTGACCACTGCTTTTAGTACAATTGTATATTGCCTATTTAATGTAACTGACATGATGAAGATTAGCGCGGCACTGTAATAGCAGCAGTTGATGTAGCTACACAATAAAACAAAAACCCTGAAGCGTGATAAATACAACGAAATCAAGTATTGTCATCCTACCTTTTTAGGGTCACAACCAAAAGTAATTTAGGTTAGTCAGGGTGCGCAACTGAGTGAAAGTCTCGTGGAAAAACAGATCGCCGCGCTGCATTGTGGGAAGGGTAGTCCTGAGGGTTTCTCTTCTACAACGGATGCCATGTTCGTTTAACTACGGAACTACATATCCCTGGACTGTAGTGCAGGTGTAAACGGAAACATATGACCATAAGGGCGGTATCTATTGATATAGATCAATACATATTTATATCGATCTATATTTATATTTGTTGTTGGGGGTTATGTTATTTGAGACGATGCGTTCCTGAAAGAAAAAAAGGTTACTTCATACTTCATTCACCAAAATACTTAAAATAGTACACACGATTTTAATCGTGGTCATTATACTTTAAATAATGATTATCTAGATTCTAGAATATACTTAACCGTGACACAACACTGTTTGGCAACAGCAGAGATGTCACTGCAACACAAACATCCACCTTTCCATGAAACTTTCTGAAAGCATCGCGGTACTAAGTACACTGCATTAGACAGCTGCATATTGGATGGCTTGCCACTAGCCATATAGGTTGAGACTTTGGTACATAGTCTATTTCGACAATTTAAAATGTTTACAGCGGATATAATGATATAATGAAGTGTTTTATGCTCCTAATACTGTGTACAGTCTACGTACCCGTGCAGTCAAGTACATCCAAACGGCCACCTCTGTCACACAAAACAAACGCACTGACGTTTTGACGTCGAGATGTTTCTAACCAATCAGCGCCGTTTAATGCGGCCACTGACACACTCCCGCCAATTCTGACCGAGGAGCGCGAGAGACGGGCAGCGGGGAACAAGAAGGGACGCGCGTGTGGGAGATGTGGAAACTAACGAGTTTGTTGCTGAAAATGAAATTGGAATAGAAACACAATTCAATTATAGAAATAGACCTCTTTTCGGCGACGGGGGACAGCTGTCACACTAGTACACGTCGCGGTCGTCCGGTAGTTTGCTGTTGTTTCTCGAGGGAAGCCGTGGATAGTAGTGACGATGTTGGCCGCGGAGACGGACGGACATCTAGCGGCGTCGACCCCACGCAGGAAAGGTAAGGCTGCTGGAGCTCTGCTTGTTGATCTAGTTCTAACATATCCAGTCATTGATCTAGTTCTAACATATCCAATCATTGATCTAGTTCTAACATATCCAATGGCCACAAACGGGATTCAGTAGTTTTCCGTCCCATTTTGATTCATACATGGAAGATGTCAATATAATAATGTCCCTTGCACAAAACACCAGCCAGAAGCTTTTACTTCTTTATCGCTTCGTAAGATATGGTAACATTTTACATTTCAATTGATTTGTTGACATGCATTTGCACCGTTAATCGTGTTCTACAGGCCCACATGCTTTCGTTTGACTTTCGCTAGCTTTATGTACTTTAGACACTAGCGTTGATAATATAGGCCTATAATCTATTTATCCCTCGGGTTGAAAAACCACATCAAGTTAAGTTTAACTTCGCGATGCACAATGGCGCTCGTATTGTTGCGATCGGTTCCCTCTAAGCCCACGTAATAACATATCCAACGGGTAAGGCAAATGTGAAACCCAGACATTTACTGTTCTTTCTAAAGTTGTGCTGCTGCTAGGCTAACCCGTTAGCACGTTAGCGGCTCGCTAGTGATGGTATTGGCAACCCTGGAGGCTAACTATATTAGCAAACACGTTAGCATTTTGCAAGACCCCCACGTCAGGACGTCTTTTCAAGAATACACTGAGCAATGTTCCAGGTGAGCTATTTCAACTGTACTAGTAGTAGTCCCAACTTGAATAATTAGTTGTTGGCAAAGTTGTGTGTTGTGGTCGCGTCTCCTGCAGACATCCCATGGGCAAGGCACGGACGTGACCGGGCCTCGGGATCACTGGTACCTGCACGGGTTGGCGGGAGTGCAAACCAAACAAATCGATACACTATGGATCTCTACACCACAACCATGTCCCCCTGTGTACGGGGTTTCACGGCATGGACGTGCTTGGGGCAACGACGGATACTCTGGCATTCATATAGAAGTTGACTATCAAATCCGAAACTGAGATTTAAAGGCATAATGTCCAGATCGCGTCGTGCAGGCTGACGTGCCGGCGTATAGCCACACTAAACAAAAGCTTCAGCGTGTTGTCAGGTGGTTACGTTCGATTTATTGGGAATAGGTCTCAATAGTCAAGCCATTAGCAATTATTTGGGCGTCCATTTTACAAGAGACAGATTGTTTTTATTAACTGTCATTGTATTACAAGTTGTGTGCTTTGTGCCCATTTTCAGGTGTGGAGTGTAAAACCAAAAAACAGGCAAACATGAAGCTGGTTCAAGGTGAGAAGCCTTCCTTATTTCTGCTCATATTAGTATATCAAGTTGATTTAGTTGTTGTTCTCTTGAAATTCTGCTCTAAGGAAGTTGTATGTCTGCAGTGAAATCATTGAAGGTCCAGATCTTTTAATCTATTAAATCACATCTCAAGTGTCAACCAAAAGCATACTACAGTATGCTTTTTTTGGTGGTGCTCTGCTGTACAGACATGGTCAATCTTAGGGGGCCTTGTACGTATCAACGTAGTCATTAGATCATTTTCTAAATCAACATGCAGAATTGTCAGACTAAGTAGGCTAGCAGTTACTCTGTAAGTTAAAAGCAGTTCTGTTATTTGCCATAAGGTTATTACCTTATTATACCATGAACTATAATAATTCTCTTTCCAATTTTGTGACCTGTTTTTTATAAAGCATATATGCCCAAAAGACTAATTCGAAAGCAAAACGATAAATGCATCAATTGTGGGTTGTAGATTTGATCCAGTCCTTCAGTTGCAAATTATATAGTTGTAGTTAGAAACGTGGATATTGTCCATATGGTTCGGACCAAATCTAATAAAGCCTTCATTAATATTCTCAGCCCGTCTGCCATTTAAACGCCTGAATCCTGAGCCCAAGGATTCTGAAGAGCCCAAAAGACCCCGCGCGCCTCTCGGCCTGGAGCGAGCGGCCTCTGATGGAGAGAATGAGGCAGAGTCCTCCGCCGTGTCAGTCCGCAACAGACCAGCCTTGGTCAACGGGTGCGGACCTCTCGATGGCTTCTTCAGCCGTGGAAGCGCGTCCACTGAGAACACGTGTATAGATTTAACTGGCGAGGACTCTCCTGTTAAGCGCCCATCTAAGCCTGCTACGCCTGCCCCCGCCTGCATCCCCACAGAGGACAAGCAACCCAACACAAACAAACAGATTTCCACTGGGAACTCCAACAACAACAGCAGCAGCAACCTTCCGTCTAAGACAGCTACTTCGGACTGCAAAGTAGTCAGCGAAGTGGAAAATGAAAGCGAAGATGAAAGTGACTTGGAGGAGTCCGTCACACGGCCGGATACAACACAGGATTCTGAAAGTGAGGGGGAGGAGCAGGACGAGTCGATGAAGGCCAACGTGTCTGGTCCTGAGAATGAGTCCTCTGTGAGCTCCATGTCTGCGGCAGAGAGTTCTCCAGAGCAGGCCAAGAATGAGAGCCTCACTTCTACTGTAAGTACCTGGGCCACCTGACCAAAACATCTATAGTTTCATTATATGACCACATTCCATTATACGTGCGTTTTTCAAAAATCATACTGTCTGCTAAGTATTTTGCTAAGTATTTTGATATTTATTTCTAATCTGACAGGATCCGAACACAACCCCCAAGGTACCAGCCGGTGAAAAGAAAGTGAAAAGGCGTTCTTTGAAGGTGCACATTTCCTTCCTATATTTCATACTTGAGATATTCATTTTCAGGTAGTAGCCCCATGCCGATCCGTCGTTGAGTGACTGATGTTTGAATGCATGTGACTTCAGAGTTTACAAGAGCAAGAAGAGCAGCTTCGAATGAGGCACGAGAAGGAGCGACAGAAGGAAGAGGCCAAATCTGCCAAGGAGAAGAAAAAGGAGGAAGCCCGCCGACTCAAGGAGGAGCGAGAAAAGGAGAAAAGGGAGAAAAAGGAAAAAGACGACCGCGACAAACGTGATAAAAAGGAGAAGGAGGAGAAGGAGAAGGCAGAGCGCCTGAAGGCAAAGGAGGACCAGCGTAAATCCAAACAAGAGTGAGTCACACAGACAAGACTGGCAAGAAATAAAGGAGCCACACCTCGATAGTGTGTATATACACCTGGAAATTACTAGTAGGAGTCCTACGTATAAAACAACCAACAAGTATCAATTCATACCAATGTCTATTCCCCTTCACACACAAATCATGGCATGGATTCATTTTGTATTTGTTTCATCATGGTACTGCGATGTCTCGCAGATAATACATGAAAAGTATAATTTGCTCAGAGTCCGGAGACAGTTGTGGTTTGGTCCGAATCCGGACCGGAGTTCGGGGTTTGAGGACCCCTGGGCTAGAACTATGCGTGCAGGAGAGAGAGCGAGAGAGCGCATTGACTCGCGGCTAGCGCAAGATCCATAACAAGTGTTGCATAATGATTGTAGCGGCAACAAGAATTATCGGGGCACGTCAGGACGGTTATCGTGGCCAATCAATATCGTGCTGCACGATAATATCGTCATATCGCCCAAGCCTATTCTCGAAGCTGTAGTTCTCGTGTGATAACCGTTTTCTCCTTTCCGCTAGGGCTAAACTTGAAGAGAAGCGCAAGAAAGAGGAGGATAAACGATTGAAGGAGGAGGAGAAACGGATGAAAGAAGAGAAAGATGTGAGTCGCTGAGCTCGAATCACACCACATTGTATCACACCACATTGTACAGTTAATCTTGAGTGTGTTGGAAATCAATAACCGGCTAATTCTAAACTTTGATTATAGCGTCTCAAAGCTACGAAGGCAGAAATAACCAGGTTTCTGCAGAAACCCAAGACCCAACACGCACCTAAGGTAATATATTTCATGCATCATTTCACATTAATTCCTCCGCTTGGCTAAAAACACATGGTATAGGTATGTTTCTTATTTGTAATTTAACATTTGTAGTAGATTGGCTGTGCGTGCTATCACTGCAGAGCCATTCAGTTTGGTTCTAACCTTGTACTGTTGTCCAAACACGGGCATGTCCACAAGTTACCTGTCAAATGTCCCTCTCCATCCAGACACTTTCAGCTGCCTGTGGGAAGTTTGCTCCGTTTGAGATCAAGGACAACATGTGCCTGGCCCCGCTGTGTCGCGTCCAGTGTGTTGATGCGGTTCTGGAAGAGCTGGACCGGTACCTGGAGCAACCTTCCAGTAACACCAATGTACTGAACGACTGGATCAAGAAGAAGCCCCGCAGGTCGGGTCGTACCAAACCCAGAGGGAGGAGCCCACTCAGGTGACCTTGTTAAACTCTACTGCGTAGAGCTATGCATGTTGTGGTATATGAGAGTTTAGGGTTTTGCTGAGAAACGGGGACTTCCTGGCTGTTTGGCTTTAAAAAGTGTAGTGGAGTAACCTGATCTGCAGGCTTCCTTGAGCAAAATGTCTAACCCCTACGTGCTCATAATTACCAGTATTCACTAAGCAACTAAGTTGCTTTGGATAATAGTGTTTTTTGTAAGGTGCACAAAATATATTTTTTGTTAATGAAACTGCATGGTTTACACAATTAGTGTGAAATAATGGCAAATGCAATTTACCATAGTTGTCTTTTGAGTAAATGTCCTTCTAAGGACGCTTTCAACCCTATAGTTCGGTAGACTCGGTCCGATTCAGGGGTGAAGTTGATACTTTGTTGCATTTGGTTTGGTTAGCGTTCACACTGGACTTTGTTAGGAGAACCAAAGTTTGTAACAAACACCTTGGAATCGAGTGGGTCGCTCGTCTATTGGACAGAAAATCTGAGGTAAACTCAAAATGCTTCCTGGTTTTCTGACAATATATATATATATATATATAGTTGACAAAGCTTCTTGACTTTTACGCAACATTGATTTCCCAGTGCACTGGAAAACTTACCGCCTTCAACCAATAATGCACTCTTTTTTTTTTGGTTCACTTCCTGTAGTGTTCGGATCACGTTCACACCTAGTGCACTTGGAAGCGCACGGACACCCCATTTTCAAGCAGACCAAAGTTTGTTTGTTTGGTCCGCACCAGAGTTTGAATGAGCGTTCACACCACCCCAAACAAACCGTCAGGGGCAGACCCCCCAGAGTTCGATTTGAAACGGACCAAACAGCTCTGGTGAAAGCACCCTAAATACGTGCTTTTAACCTTCTGTCTATGTGTGTGTTGTTCTCAGTGACTTTATAGCAGTGGAGGAGGTCCCTAAGCCAGACAGCGTGCCGGACCGTAAACGCTACGGCGCCATGAAGCTCCTGCAGTTCCATGTGAACCACCGCCCGGCCTACTGGGGCACCTGGAGTAAGAAGAGCACGCACATCTCTCCTCGCTGCCCCCTCAAACTGGACAAGGTAAGACTCTCCGTGTGTGGAGCGCTTTTATACATCGGTCACATGTGAGCACATTACAAATATTGTCCATAACCGTAATGTGAAGAAACTGCCAGTCTGCATGTAAACTAGAAGGTACAGCTCCATATCGGTTTCTCTTAAAAGCATTTCTGCCGATATATAAATCGCAGAAGCACGCCATGCACTATTGATAGAAATATGCAGATAAGAATTAGACCATGCTTTTAATAGGCCTAATTAACAAACGTTAAAACAATGTGTAGTTTCCCAAAACATTTAATCATTCATTTAATCTGGTTCACAATTCTCAACAGCGCTCCCAGTCACCCCAGTCAGTAACGGCGGTCATGTCAGGTGACCGCAGCTGCCGTTTGCTATCAGTTGGTCTTTTCATGACTTCATTTAAATAGGCCTACCTGTTTTAATTAGATGTAGAATAATAACCATCATGGCTTCATTTAAATAGGCCTACCTGTTTTAATTAGATATAGAATAACTGTCATGACTTCATTTAAATAGGCCTACCTGTTTTAATTTGATGTAGAATAATATCCGTCATGACTTCATTTAAATAGGCCTACCTGTTTTAATTAGATGTAGCATAATAACTGTCATGACTTCATTTAAATAGGCCTACCTGTTTTAATTAGATGTAGAATAATAACCGTCATGACTTCATTTAAATAGGCCTACCTGTTTTAATTAGATGTAGCATAATAACCGTCATGACTTCATTTAAATAGGCCTACCTGTTTTAATTAGATGTAGAATAATAACCGTCATGACTTCATTTAAATAGGCCTACCTGTTTTAATTAGATGTAGAATAATAACCGTCATGACTTCATTTAAATAGGCCTACCTGTTTTAATTAGATGTAGACACGCTCAGCTGTTCTAGTCGCTCCGGAGGTGCATTGTTGAAATGTCAAACAATTCAGTCCGTTTCACAGTAAAGAAACTATGATCTGCCAGATTTACTTATGTCTTAACTTTCTTTAGGTCTACTGA
>OMNO01078940.1:0-10885 GCA_900303215.1 Trachyrincus scabrus | reverse complement strand
ACGTTTGTTACGGCTTCTCTGTTTTGAGTGAACTCTATTTTTGACATTATGATTGTAAACCTTTTTTGAAATACGGACGAAGTAAAAAGATTGAACTGCCTTCCTGTGCCAGCCTCTGCTTTTGGGTCCTCCACCATTGAGCATAGCTCAATCCATAGAGCATCGCTCGGTGAATCCGGAGACCGGGGTTCAAATGAGTCCTGACAAGCACAGCAGGACTGACTTTGGCCAACCAGCAGCATGACTAACTACAGCAGGACTTACTACAGTCAACCAGGAGCAGGACTCACTACAGCAGGACTCGCTACAGCCAACCAGCAGCAGGACTCATTACAGCTAACCAGCAGCAGGACTCAGTACAGCCAACCAACAGCAGGACTCAGTACAGCCAACCAGCTGCAGGACTCAATACAGCCAACCAGCTGCAGGACTCAATACAGCCAACCAGCTGCAGGACTCACTACAGCAGGACTCACTCCAGCCAACCAGCAGCAGGGCTCACTACAGCCAACAAGCAGCAGGACTCAATGTAGCCAACCAGCTGCAGGACTCAATACAGCCAACCAGCTGCAGGACTTACTACAGCAGGACTCAATACAGTCAAACAATTGCAGGACTCTACAGCCAACCAGCAGCAGGACTCAATACAGCCAACCAGCAGTAGGACTCACTACAACCAATCAGCAGCAGTTGCCTAAAGGATATAAAAGCCTGAATGCAGCAGAGTTTCCTACAGCTCAACTGTGAAGATTGAGGTCATCCTTCTTGGAACCCATACAGCCATAAAGCAACTCACAAATTTCAGCCGCACCATGGACAGTGTTAGGGTCCTACCCTCCAGTGAAGTCTGCAACCTGGGAGTGATACTGGACAGCAAACTATCCCTCGAGGCCCACATCAAGAACATCGCCAAAGTTTCATTCTTCCACCTCAGGAACATCTCAAAAATCCATCATCTGTTGAGCCAACCCGCTCATCCATGCCTTCATTTCATCCCGTGGGGTCATCTGCCAAATCCTTCAACAGGCTGCATGTCCAGAACTGTGCTGCCTGGATTCTCACCCACACATTGATGGAAATAATCCAATACCCTCCCTAATGTTTTATAAAATTAAGAGTAAAACTGTCATGCATAAACCTTGTAATCTGCCCAGCAACTCGACAAACGAGAAGTACAGAGATAAGAACACGTTGCAGAGTGAAAGACACTGAGCAGATGCTTTATCTCGAAAGGAGAAGCTAGCACTGGAATGTGTGGACGGCAACGTCCGAACAGCCAAGGTGGTCCACAGCGAAAATTGTGAAACTACATGGAAAAAACTTAGGAATAAATCTGTCAACTTAGAGAACACTAATATAAGGAAAGATTTGCCTAAATATCACCAGCACATTAACTTTCCTACCCGTGGTGATCAGACTCTTGACCATTGTTATTCACAACTACGGAACAGCTACAAACCCCTCCCCCGCCCTGCCTTTGGTAAGGCAGATCACACTTCATTATTCTCCTCCCAACCTACAGACAACGTCTAAAACAGGAAAAAACTGTTTTTCGGGTAGTTCAACGCTGGAGTGAAGAATCCATTGCCACTCTCCAGGACTGTTGAAACCACAGACTGGCAGATGTTCTGTGTTGCAGCTGATGGGGACATCAATGAATGCACAGATTCTGTCTCAGCCTACATCTCCAAGTGCATCGATGATGTTGTCCCGAGGGTCAATGTTAGGACTTTCCCCAACCAAAATCCCTGGGTGAATGGTGATGGCTGTGCTAAGCTCAGAACACGGTCCTCTGCCTATTGCTCTGGGGACCTGGAGGTCTTGAGGAAGGTCAGATATGACCTACAGAAAGCCATCAGAGATGCCAAAAGAGACTACAGGGACAAGTTAGTCTTACTACCACAGCTCTGACCCCAGACGCAGGGGTGTGGTGTGGACTGCGATCCATCACAGTCTATAAAGGGAGAAATAGTAGAGATGCCCAGCCTGTCGCCTCTCTACCCGACAAGCTCAACACTTTCTATGCATGGTTTGAGGTGAGCAACACCATTCCTTCTGTGAGGCTAGCTGAGGACCAGGATGACTGCACCCGGTCCCTAACTACGGCTGAAGTGAGGTGAGCTTTTAAAGGAGTAAACCCACAGAAGTCACCAGGGCCAGATGGCATTCCAGGTCGTGTCTTCAGAGGGTGCACCGACCAATTAGCAGAGGTATTCACCTCTATATTCAACCTCTCCCTGAACCAGTCTACAGTCCCCACCTGCTTCAAACAGACCACCATTGTCCCCATACAAAAGAAACCTTCCATCACCTGCCTGAATGACTACCACCCTGTAGCACTGACTTCCATCATCATGAAGTGCTTTGAGCGGCTAGCCAGAACCCACATCTGCTCCACCCTTCCTAACACCTTGCACCCCCTTCAATTTGCATACCACCCCAACAGATCTACGGATGATGCCATCACCCTGACAGTACACACCACCCTCTCTCACCTCGATAAGGGAAAAACAGGATGCTGTTTATCGATTACAGCTCAGCATTCAACACTATTGTGCCCGCTAAGCTCATCCCCAAGCTCAGGATCCTGGGTCTTCTACGCCCTGTATGCCCTGTTCACGCATGACTGTGTGGCCACACGCAGCTCCATCGTCATCTTCAAGTTCACAGATAACACCACCATCGTGGGTCTCATCTCCAACAACGATGAGACCGCCTACAGAGAGGAGGTGACTTGGCAAAATGGTGCCAGGACAACAACCTCTCTCTCAATGTCTGCAAGACTAAGGAGATGATCGTGGACTTCAGGAAGCGGCAGGGGGGGGGGGGGGGGGGGGGGGGGGTCACGCCCCCATACATATCGATGGAGCTGAAGTGGAGAGAGTCTCCTGCTTCAAGTTCCTCTGTGTGTTCATCAAAGAGGACCTCACCTGGTTCAAGCAAGCGGACTCTGCTGTAAAAACTGCCCCTAAGCGCCTATTCTTCCTGAAGAGACTCAAGAAGTTTGGCATGTATGCCAAAACTCTGACTCTGACTCTTACAGGTGCACCATTGAGTGCATCCTCTCTGGCTGGATTACTGCCTGGTACGGCAGGCATCATCGGTTGCACATCAACGGTTGCCATCTACCATCTACCACACACAATGCTTTAGGAAAGAACAGAAAATCACAAAAGACTTCAGCCACTGTTGGATATTAATCCAGACAAACGTATCCAAGGATGCAACCCTGATAAATGTAGTCAAGTGTATACCCATATATATAATCCAAGTAAATGTACTCATAACCACATAGATTTTGTTCTTGAAAGTACTAAACCAATTAATATGTTAGAGCAATGAATATTTGTTGCTTTAAAACATTACTTCTCTTATGTATCACGTGAAAGCAAGAGCTATGCCATCCTAAACCTTGGCTTTGAGAAGAAGGCTCACTGACCAGACGTCTTATCTAAAAATTAGACGCCAGCACAGAATGCGAGGGTTACAATGCCCACAGGTGTCTTATCTAAAAATGAGAAGGCAGCACAGAATGCGATGGTTACCATACCCACAGAAAATGTTTCAATTGCATGGGAAGAAAACTTATTAAAGTATCTTTCAGGTTTCCAACCTGAAAGTTTCTGACTTTCCCAACCATGATAAAAAACTGTACATAAGCCTGTGCTCTGTAGGAGACAGGCAGTTGCTTCATGAACCAACTCGGTTGTTGTACTGCACACTAAACCTATTTTCTTCAACTGTCATCTACCGTGTTCAACTTCGATTCATTTTAATAGTTATTTAAAGTTATAAAGTTTGACTTTGTAGGCATATTATTTGTAGCCTACTCCACCCCCAGGCCCTACGATATTGGACTGATCTCCTAGTGCGCACAGAAAACTCTCAAGTCAGCCTTCCTCTAACCCTGTTCGTGGACCAAGGCCCGTAGGGACGGTTTTTTACCCCAATCACATTGATACACTCCCTTATGCTAGGGGGAGGTAGTAAAGCAAATTAAAAAATACTGGTGGTCACCATATCTATATATCTATATCACCATACCAGAACCAGACGGACCATTTAGACATCTACAAATCGACTATGTTGACATGACAGAATTAGTAGGGCGTCACAGATACATACGAGTGGTCATAGACATGCTCACCAGATGGGTAGAAGCAGTACCCACCAAAAGTCCAGACGCAGGCACAGTTGCAAAATTCTTATGCAAAGAAGTATTCCCCAGATTCAGAATACCAGACAGACTAAGCTCAGGCAATGGCTCGCACTTTGTAAACAAAGTCATCACCTCAATGACACAAATGCTCAACATCAAACATCACACAGAATGTGTTTACCATCCACAATCACAAGGAATCGTAGAAAGAGCAAATGGTAGTCTAAAAGCGAAAATAGCTAAAATCAGTCAGAACAGCAAACTAAATTTGGTTGAAGCATTACTATTCTCCATTGCAAATGCAAACCAACAGGACAACACATCTCACTCCTCACGAGATGCTGACGGGGAGACCAATGCCACTCCCTTACCTTAGGGGACCACATAATAGCCCCCCTCTAGAACAATGGCAGGGACCAAGCAGTGAGGCAACAAGAACACAGGAATTGTTGATGAAAATCAGGGTTTTATTTACCCCAAAAAATAAGAGTTTTACAAACCAGGAAAATAATAACAAGGCCTATTAAAGAGGTGAACAAAATATAACTATACTTAATACCATGACCAAACATAATGTCAACTCAACAAACTGACCTCCCACAATGACACACAAGGGAACATACCTGCATATAGTGGCTTGGCCAAACCAAATAACACACAAGGGGTAAATGAGATGGACACCAACTACAAGTAAATACAAAGCAAAGCTAACTGAACCCAACTCCCCCCCCCCATGACATGGCAGCACATGGTTCAGCCTAATAAGCCGGCTCCAGGATTTAAGAGTCCTCAGCCTTCAGCCACGCCTTTTGCTCAACCAGGAGGGGACCTCCCCCAATGACCAAGGTAACGTAATGTGTGGCTGTGGCCATCACAAACAATGTCAGCATGAATTAATTAGCTATGCACGCCACCTATCTGACCTGCACCAAGAACTGTTTTCACAGGTTCAGCATCCAGGCCCAACCCAATCAAACCAGGCGACTGGGTGTACCTGAAGGTCCAGCGATAGTGGAACCATTCCAGGTGGTCCTCACTACAACAACCACACTCAAAGTCAACGGTAAAAGTGTATGGTTCCACCTAACACATTTCAGCCCAGCACGCCAGAATGAAGCCTACAGGAGATCCAGTCACATTTGCAGGAGATCCACGAGCCCAACAACATGGCCTCCCCCCCGTGAACTGACTCTATAAGTACACCCGAGCCCGAGGTCATCCCCCAAGCAAAGAGTGAAGTCCAGAAGGTGTGGGGTAGTCACCAATAGGATTGCTACAGTCACGGCCCCGGTGAAACAGGGAGAACTCGGAGCTATTTAGGGGGTGACTATCTCTCGAGGTGTGCCTGAAGAACCCCGCCTCGGAGGACAATTCGTAGGTGACGAATGTATAGTTAATACTTGATGGGGTGGTGATTAAAGGCTTGCTAAAAGTACAGGTTTAGACCCCTGGGAAAAACAGCATATTCCGCATTAGATGGTGCTAGACCATGTTTTCATTTGTGTTTTCATATGATTATTTCCTATTGTTGTGACTCTGCAAGTCATAAAGGAATGTTGGAATGTTGGAAATAATCCAATAAGCCCTAATGTTTTATACAATTAAAAAAAAACTGTCATGCATAAACCTTGTAATCTGCCCAGCAACTCGAAGGAGAAGTACAGAGATAAGAACATGTTGCACAGTCAAAGACACTGAGCAGATGCCTTGTCTCGAAAGGAGAAGCTAGCACAGGAATGTGTGGACGGTAACGTCCGAACAGCCACGGTGGTACACAGCGAAATTGTGAAACTGCATAAAAAACTTAGGAATTAATCTGTCAATTTAGGAATGTATCTATCTGGATACATAGACAAAACAGGTGGGTGGAAGAATGGGGACAGGATCCGGGTTCTCATCCTCCCTGATACAAACGAGGTGCTATGCGTTACGTAAATCTAACTTAGAAAAAACTGTAGCCCCCTGGAGTGGAACAAAGGCGGAGCTGATTAGAGGTAGTGGATACTTATTTTTAATAGTTATATTATTCATACCTCTAAAATCAATGCAAGGCCGCAGGGAACCGTCTTTCTTCTCTACGAAGAAGAATCCAGCCCCAACTGGAGACGAAGAGGGTCGGATGATTCCCGCCGCCAGGGAATCACGAATATATCCCTCCATCGCCTCACGCTCCGGTCGGGAGAGATTATAAAGTCTCCCACTGGGAAGAGCAGAGCCAGGCAGGAGATCAATAGGACAGTCATAAGGGCGGTGCGGAGGCAGGGAGGAAGCATGGTCCTTACTAAAAACAGTGGCTAGATCATAATAAACCTTCGGAACCAACGGCGTCTAATGGGGACTTGAGAAGTTCAGTCTCCCCACCGAGTTGTGCTGCTAATTCTCTATCCAGAAAATTCTCGTCTGCTCCCGAGTCAACGAGAGCCGAGAGCGGTAGAGACTGGGTGCGCTACACGAGAATGGCCTTGAGCTGGGGACGAGTGGGAGAGTTAACAGCTGCTCGGCTCGCCAGTATCTCTGCCTTTACCGACGAAGGTACTGGAACGGAGAACTGCGATCTGGCGGTTCTCTCTCTGCGGCACTCCCGAAGACGATTGTCGATCCGGATAGCCAACGAGATGAGTCCGGCGAGGTCTGTTGGTTCTTCACGTGAAGCCAACTCGTCCTTTATGGAGTCAGTCAGAGAGTTCCGAAAAACCCCCTGGAGAGCCTCATCATTCCAGCCGCTCTCCACCGCGAAAGTCTGGAACTCGATAGTGAAGGTAGCTACGCTGCGGAAACCTTGGTGAAGGGAGATGAGACGCTGGGCTGCTTCCTTGCCACGGACGGGATGATCGAAGACCCTCCACATCTCCTGGGTGAAGTTGGAGTAGGAAGCGCAGATCTCCAATTGCATCTCCCACACTGCTGAAGCCCAAGCGTGTGCCGCTCCCTTAAGGGAACCGATCAGGTAAGCAATACGGGATTGATCTGAAGAATAGGTGAGGGGTTGTTGCTCAAACACTAAAGAGCATTGAACTAGAAACGATCGGCAAGCGTCCAAATCGCCGTCATAACTTTGGGGCGCTGGCACAAATGCACAAAAACAACAGGTGCCGAAAAACTAGGGGCTGAACTAGGGGTAACTGGAGGCGACAGTCGCGTAGGAGGGTTGCGGAGGCTCCTGATTGTAATAACCAAGTCCGCTAAACTCCCAGCCATGTCCCTTAGGGCCTGTTCGTGTTGCCCCAAACGAACGTCCTGGTTAACGCAGGTTTGGCAAAAAGCCTCCCCAGAACCGGCAATGTCTCTCAACGCCTGGGAATGTTGGCCCAGAAGGGCGCCCTGGTTGGCAAGGGCCTGACAAACAGTTTCCGTGTCTGCGGGGTCCATTTTGGTCAGTTTGTACTGTTAAGGTTCCGACCCCAATGCAGTACACCAGAGACGTAGCTAATGACAAGGTTTTAATGTCGTTAAGGGTACAGAATAACAGGGTGGATACAACCAAACAGGGAGAACCGACCACTAGCAGCCACTAGGCGGCAGAAGTGGACTGCGTAACACTAATAGGGAGGGACTGCTTGGTCTTAAGGTGTGAATGGGTAGAGTATAATAATTCAACATTAAGAAAAAGTAGGAAATATAGTTCAAGCAAACTGTCTGCAATTCCAAGAGCACTGCCAATGAAAGGAGCAAGAATGATAAAGCTAGCCGAGTAAACCCAATAAGCCTGTGTGACCCACAGAAACTCTGGGATGGTACTGATGCCTATCCTTCTCAATATAAAAAAAAAAATCTCATGGAAATGAAGAACTGATTAAAAGTGGAAAATACAGTTCTGAGTTTAGAAAAGCAAAGACGGAAAAAGGTGAAGAAGAAATTAGAATAAAAAGACAAACACGCATAGGAGTAAAAGTGTTTATGGTAATGTGGAGGGAAGGGGGCGTGGCTTGGTATTGGGCAGCAAACAAGGGGAGCGGGGCGGCTGATTCCCGGGATCGACGCGGCTGTGGGTGATGAGCCTAATGAACTCTGTTATATAGTCACCTGGCTTTGGTCTCTCCCACAGTGAGACTGGCTCCTGAAACCTGGAGACGAAGTGTCGTCGCGGCTTAGAGGACTAACCACCAGACTTTGTTGTAGAGCGCGATTGCGGCAGTGAGATCATTTATCCCGTGTGGGAAGTCTGTCGTATTATTTATAACTGTTATTTATAATTGTGACCGTCTGCGGTTCGGGAGTAGGCACTCGGTGTCCCCCTTGTTATTGGAAGCGCTAATAAAAGACGCTGAACCGCCATTCGTCTCTCTCCCATCCTGTTCAACCCAACCGTGAGGGCAGGGTCCCTTACAGTGGCGCCCGAACAAGGACCAGGATGGAAGGGGAATCCCCGCTCGGCCTCGTCCTCCGACTGGTGGCCGAGATGGCACAACAGCAGAGCCAGGTGCTGCGTGACTTAGCGGCGCACAATGCGGAGGAGAGGGCTGCGACCCACGCACTACTCCGCCGCACCACCCTGGCCGCGGGACGGGAGGAAGGAGGAGAGCGCGACCCCAGCGGCCTGGACATCGCGCTACCCCGGATGAAGCCGGGGGAGGACGTGGAGGCCTTCCTCCAGGTCTTTGAGGTAACCGCCGAGGCGTGCGGGTGGCCTCCGGTTCAGTGGGGGGTCCGGCTGCTCCCCCTGCTGGCCGGAGAAGTGCTCACCACCGCACACGGCCTGCCCGCCGCCTCCCGCACGGCCTACCCCGACATCCGGCGGGCCCTCATCGACCGACTTGGGTTCAGGCCCGAGGACCACCGGTGTCGGCTGAGAGACATGCAGCTGGAGCCGGGGGACCGGCCCCTCGCATACGCCTAGTGGGTGCTGGAAGCGGCGCGTTGGTGGCTGCGCCCGGAGGAGCGGTCCAGCGAGGAGGTAGTGGAACAGGTGGTGCTGGAGCGCTTCCTCCGGGGCCTGCCACACCCGACAGCGAAGTGGATGATGTGCCACCGGCCCGCCACCCTCAACGCGGCGATCACCCTTGCAGACGACCACCTGGCGCTGGGACCGAGGGAACCCCAGCCGGAGCCGGCCGGATCTGGACCGGCCTTCCGGCCCACTCCCGCCCCGCGTCGGCTGCACGGGAACTGGCGACAGACCCTGCCCCGGGGACAGTTCCAGCAACATCCGTCCGGCCCTCCCACGCCGCGGCCACGAGAGCCGCCCACACCCACACACACATGGGCACCGCCCAACCCCCCTCTTCCCAGTCCTCATTCGAACCCCCCTGGGTTCTTTCCCCGGGAACCAGTCTCTGCCTCGGTCCTGGGGCCTCCACGGGGCGTTCCTCAGGCGCTGGGGTCGGAGTGCTGGTGTTGCGGCCAACTTGGGCACTGGCAGAACGAGTGACCGGCCATGGAAGTCGGCCAGGTGGTCCGAGTCGCCGCAGCGTCCGCCTCCGCCCCCGATCAGGAGGGTAAATACCAGATCCCGGTAAGGATGCAAGGGGGTATGTATCAGGCCAAAGATTTTGGTGATCCACCAAAGTCTGGTTCGGCCTGGGGCTTTATTGGAAGCATCGTGGGTGGATATTAAGTGTGTGCATGGGGATGTGCACCGTTATCCGGTCGTGACCATTGAAATCCGACATAAAGGAAAAAAGCATAGGGTAAAGGCTGCGGTTAGTTCCCGCCTGTCGCATCCTCTATTATTAGGCACGGATAGGCCGGGCTTTGATAGGGTAGTTTCCAAAGAGAGGGACGCGCGTGCGCGACCGGTAGGGACATGCGGGATGTGCGCCGTGCTCGGCGGTGATGCGAGCTCGTCCGGCGCGGCTCAGGAGGAGGAGGAGCCAGATGAACCGGTGGCGGAGGCGTCTACGGTTCCGCAGCTCCCCCTGGTGGAGGATTTTCCTCTCGAGCAGTCACGGGACGAGACTCTACACTCAGCCTACGACCAGGTGATACGAATTGATGGTCAGTGGGTACGCCCGGACGCGGTAGTCGCATTCCCCCACTTTATAATCATCAGGGACAGATTATATAGGATCAGTCGCCACACACAGTCAGGGGAAGAAGTGAGCCAGTTGCTCGTCCCAAGAATCCGCCGGGAAATGGTTTTCCAGGAGGCTCATCACAGGCCGATGGCTGGTCACCTAGGATGCGAGAAAACACGCGATCGTCTCATGGCCCGCTTCTATTGGTCGGGCATTTACGCAGACGTACGTCGGTGGAGTGCGTTCTGTCACAAATGTCAGTTGGTAAACCCACTGGCCACCCCAAAAGCGCCGTTGGGCCCCCTTCCATTAATCGAGACTCCATTCGAGAGAATTGGGATGGATCTCGTCGGGCCACTAGACCGCAGCGCACGGGGATACCGATTTGTATTAGTCATTGTTGATTACGCAACCCGTTATCCCGAGGCAGTCCCACTACACACTATCTCGGCGAAGAGCGTAGCGCATCGTCCGGTGCTGTACCTCAGCCGGAAGCTCGTGGACCGAGAGGTGAGGTACAGCACAGTGGAAAAAGAGTGTCTGGCGATTAAGTGGGCGGTCGACGCCCTACGTTACTACCTCCTGGGGCACTCATTCACCCTCTGCTAGGACCAAGCTCCGCTTCAGTGGCTCCACCACATGAAGGACACCAACGCGCAGATCACCCGTTGGTATCTCGCTTTACAGCCATTTAATTTCAGAGTGATCCATAGACCGGGGGCGCAGATGGCGGTGGCTGACTTCCTTTCCCGCTTGCCAGAGCAAGGGGGGG
>OMNO01078933.1:6780-18844 GCA_900303215.1 Trachyrincus scabrus | reverse complement strand
AATTATTTATACTGTTCTAATAATAAGAATAAGAATAATTATTATTATTATACTAATAATATATGATATAATAATAATAAATATTGTTGTTGTTATTCTTATTAGAGAGAGGGAGACAGACAGACAGACAGACTGTATGAGAGAGACAATAACAAACTATAACAAAACCACACAGGAGTGTACAATAATGCTGCCATCTCACACGCAGAAGCTGATGTGAGACTTCCGGTGTGTTCCGCTGGTGTGACCACATTCATCCTGCTTATGTGTGTCGTTATTATTCACGCAGTGATTCAGTTCATCCATTTCACACTATGTTACAACAACGTAGCACGCAACAGCAGTTGACTTTATGGATTGGTCCGGGTTTTTTAAGCAGAGATTGTGTCAAATTAAGAAATCTGTGGGCCTACATGGATGTTGCAGAAAATGCCAGGAGACAACAACAATCAATGCATTCATGGTGTGGTTCACATATTCTTCTCGCAAAAATGTCAGCTATCATCAAGTGTTGATTTCATGGTGATTTTATTTAGGTTCTTGCTGGTAGTTCATGGGTATGGTGAATGGGCAGAAGCTGCTACACAGAAGTTTCTGATGAATGTCTCGTGCGCTATATTTGTGGCACATCCATCTAATAACTAGCCTAAATCTCGCGAGCTCACCTCCGTTTTTGCTAAACGAATTTTGGTCTGGCTATGAGGCTATCTAACAACCCCTCTCTAATAGGCTACATCTTATTCTGTTGTTTTCAGAACACTTCAGCAGATTACGGTCATTTGAATCTCTGATGCCTTATATCAATGTAATCTGTACATTAATTGTATTTTTTCACATAATGTCTGTGTGGAGTGTGTGTTGTTGGTGGCTGGTTTAAGCAGCCTCACCTGGTCGGAGTTAGACTGATTAGACTCGGACTGGGTGAGGCTGCACACCTGTGGGGCATTGGCCAATCAGGCCCACAGGTTAAACCAGCCACCAGCAAACACACTCAGGAGGAGCTCCAGCATGTACCACCTGCTCTGTGGTTCAGACTACCACAAACTAACAATAAACCGGTTTACTCAACTGACTGTGTCCTGCTCTTGGAGAAGCCCTGGAAAGCCACAGTAGATGGCATGTGGCAGGGGGAGACTGCCACAGTCTGTATTTCATTACTGATAATTAGGACTATATAACTTACTTACAGTAAATCAAGATGAGATAATCTGCCAGAAGATAAACCATGCAGAGAGGTTATGGAAGCTTCAGAAAATTACTACAAAATAGTCCAAACTGAGAAGTTGTAAAAGATTTTCATGAAATATTTATTATTGCAGCAAGTCTTTGGAGAAAGCTGAACAGAGTGAGTAGGCCTAGTATTTTATGTTTATTATTGATTCAAAGTCAAAATTGTATTCATTTTGTTTTAATGGCTGTCTCACTCATTTAGTTTATTTCTTCAGGATCTGAAAACCCAATTTACAATTTTCAGAACAGCAATTTGCAAATCTTCCCTTTGCCATTGATGTTCAGGGTAAACCTAAGATAATGTCTAATTTAGTCAATCTTTCCGTTCATCGTCAAGGTGTTTTGCTGATTCATCTTTTCTACACAGATGAACAAGGCAGGCCACTACTTCTTTAGAGAAAGAGATCACTGTCATCCTGTGTCCTTAGCCTTTCAGAAACATATCGCAATGTTGAGTGTTGTCATCATACAATTTGCAGACAATGGCAGGGTTCATACAATGAAGCCCACTCTCATGATATGCAAAGCAGAAGAGAAAGGTACCAATTACATCCTGGCAGATAACATGTTGTGGCCGCATGTTTGATGTGACTATTAGAACTCATTGTTGGTTCCAATATCACCTCAATTAGCCGAGCACTGCAACAAAAATGGATTCAACATTGTGATTGACCAGAATGCCACAGTGCCCCCTTTGAATCTGGACACCCTCCAGATCCCCTCCAGCCAAAGTGTGAAGTGTAAACCCAAAACTAGATCCATCAACTCTGTCACTTTCAGCTTTCCATTCACTGAATGCAGCCCCCAGTCTATGGTATGTAAATAACTTGTACCATGCACATCAAAGAATCCGCAGACCTATGCATCTAAAATAAACATTGAACATTTCTTTCAGGAGACAAATAACAGCGTTAACTATTGGATCAACGTCAGGGCAAGAAGAGAGAGGTTTGTTCAACAGCAAATATGTGGCAACCAAACAAATGCTTCTCTGCAGAAGTGTGAAGAGTATAAGACACTTATTTATATTTAATTATTGTTTGCATCAATGCCAACCCTTTATTGAATAAGCAGATCTCCAATGGAAAGATACACAAATCTAATGTACATCTCTTCTACAGATTCTTCCTACAGGTCCTTCTACTCATCCCGCAGCCCGCCGCTAGCCACTAAACTGGGACAGCCTGGTTACGTCGAGGTGCGTCTTCTCAAACGGAGGGCTTGTGCTCCTACTGGAGTACTGCTGGGCCACACCCACTCAAAGCCCAGACGACCCACTGAGATGGAACTTACTCGTGCAGCGGTCACTGAACCTCTTCTTTTTTAACACTTGGAGAAATGAAAGTCAAACTAAGTCTTTGTTCAGTAATAATCCAGGTGTCCTTTTAGTGGGCATATAGCCCACTAAAAGGACTCTGGTGGACTCTGATGGGACTCTTTTTTTGCCGGTTGTGTCTAGCAAGGAGGAGGTTAGGTGCCCATCGCTTCACAAGTGCTTTGTGATCAAGCTCTTCTCGTTTGTGAATGTGCCCACAGGGTTGAAAAGGCTGGTATGTGATCAGAAATAAAGCTCTATAAAAGCCTCTATAAAATGTCAGTGGTGGCATTTAAACATGTAAGTAAACTAAAAACTAAACTAAGAACCTACAGGTGTATTTCCACTGCAATATAGAGCTATGCAAAGGACAATATTGCTTGCAATGTAACAATAGTGAGTGGGTCTATGTTTTTTATAATTTAAAGTCATTCGTATCTAATTTAAGCTACGTTGTAGGCTATTCTCAAAATGAATTGCTTTCTTTCACATAATACATTGCAAAAAATGTATATTGTTCCATTTGCTCCAGAAAGAGAAGTCAGAGGACTCTGCATAATGTAGTCTCGGGTGGACCTCTAATCCTTCTAGTAAATAAATGTGTCAAACACCTGTTAACCAGACCCGACAAATAAACATGTGACACTGCCGAAGCCAACGATTTGTAGTCACGTGTTTAATTTCAGCCAATACTAGCGCGAAGTCAAATGTTTTGCGGAAGTGATTTCATGCATGCGTTTTCTCAACGAAAACAAAGGTAGGCTACATTTTGGACCGAAGTTAAAGTCATGCCGTAATGTTTAACATTGCATCATTAGACAGATGATTTTATATATTTTTTAACAAAATAGAAAAAAGGAAACCTTTTATACATTTTCGCATGATGTCAAAGTCAAATAAGTCTGAAACCAAACGTTGTAATGAAGCCAAGAGCCTGCCCATCTATCAACACAAAGCCAAACTTATACAGGCAGTGAAGGACAATGTGTTCCTTGTTGTGACTGGTGAAACCGGCAGTGGGAAAACCACACAACTTCCACAATATTTGTATGAAGCAGGTACGTGAGATCCACATCGCATCCGAATATAATCAAATACGGTGTGTGTGCGTGCGTGCGTGTGTGTGTGTGTGTGTGCGCGCGTGTGCGCGCGCGCGTGCGTGCCTGTGTGTGTGTGTGTGTGACGCCACGCCATTGGCGTCCAATGTTGACATGCCTCTTTCTTTCAGGTTTGTGGAAGGCAGGCAAAATTGGGGTCACTCAGCCCCGGCGAGTGGCAGCGATCACAGTAGCCCAAAGGGTATCTCATGAGATGCGATGCACCTTGGGCAAAGAAGTCGGCTACCAAGTTCGCTTTGATGACTGCACATCACAGGTGAGGGACAAAAGTAGGGAGGGAAGCAAGTCAAGCTTTGCGTGATTTAAAATGTGTTGGAAATGGGAATATTTACTCCTAATTTGTGTTGCAACCAGGGTACGGCGTTGAAGTACATGACAGACGGATGCTTGTTAAGAGAGATCCTGGCGGATCCTCGCCTTTCCCAATACAGTGTTGTGATTTTGGATGAGGCCCACGAGCGGAGTCTCAACACAGTGAGTGAATTGTGTGAAAGCATTACATTGCATTACATTTTTAGTAAAGGCCAAGTAAGCCTCTTCAATTTTAGCACACTTGAGAAATTGGAAGTATATTCTTAAATGCACACTCTTTTGTTGCACACTTCTATTTTTACTGCTTTTGGCTGAAAGAAACACAAGCGGGATACTAGAATAGCATACTAATAAATGGCCATGGCCCAAGGAGCTATTTACTAATAATTATTGTTAAACAATGTTATTTGTTAATTAAAACAATCTGCTGTTTCCCAGGACATTCTTTTAGGTTTATTAAAGAAAACCCTCCTTGACATTAATAAGAGCTCCAAAGGGCGTTCAGTCCCGTTGCGTGTCGTGGTGATGTCTGCCACGTTGGAGACCGACAAGCTCTCCATCTTCCTCGGTCATTGTCCCGTTTTTACCATCCCTGGAAGGACCTTTCCCGTTACCAGCAGGTTCGGTAGCGCCATAGGCCCCAAAGATGTCGACAGCTCCAGCTACGTGAACGAGGTTGGTTATTATTGTATCGCAAACGTACTTGGTTTTTACATTTGGTCATTATTATGGGCTTGCGTTTCTTGCTATAATGCTATTTTATGCCATTCTGTTTACCAGGTGGTAAGAGTAGCCCTCGATGTGCACTCAGGTGAAATGGCGGGGGACATTCTTGTTTTCTTGACGGGTAAAGGCAGTGTACTAAGCTCAATGTACTGCGTTCACCAAACCACTAGAGGGAGAGTCTTTCATCTAAACTCTAAACTGTTCAATGTTTGACAGGTCAATCGGAAATTGAGAAGGCCTGCGACATGTTGTATGAGAAGGCAGAAAATATAGACTACCGTTACGATATGCAGGACCCAACGGTGGAGGGGCTGCTGATCCTGCCACTATATGGATCCATGCCCACTGGTATGAGCACAACGGCCGCATCATTCTTGCATCCTGTATTCTCTTCTGTGAATGTTCTTATTACATTAAAAGTGCATCGTGTTGTTAAGGACCAGAGAGAACGGAACCACAGGTGTCTCATCCAGCGAGGTCAAATGCTAAAATACGTGATAAACAACCTGTTCAAGTAAATCAAATAAAAGTTTAGCCTATGCTTGCAGCAACAATGGAACATCTTACACAATGCTGGATTTGGAGTCAAATTAGCAGGAAGAAAACCCATAGTAAAGTGATTTTGCCTACCAGAGAGTATGTCAATTTTGCTAACTAGGGCTTCAGTCCCATGATCTGTAAGTGTGCAGCATTTAAAATTGCGCGGCAGGGTGGAGTATCTGAAATGAGTTTAATCCACAGATGTTTAGGAAATTAAATTTCATAGGTGTTTAATGAAAGGGTAATACCGTACAACTGCTTCACAGATCAACAAAGGCAGATCTTTCAAGCGCCCCCTACTGGCATAAGGAAGTGTGTGGTGGCCACCAACATCGCAGCAACATCTCTCACCATCAATGGCATAAAGTAAGTCTGACTGGTTGTTTCCTGCTGATCGTTGCTGATCGGCAAATATGAATCCAAGTGAATGGATTTCATGGATACAGCACATTTCCGTGTGCTGTATTCATTGAAGAGAATGAAGAGTAAAGACTGTTAAATGACAGTGCTATTTTCCCAAATAGGTACATCGTTGACAGTGGATTTGTGAAACAGCTTAACCATAACTCAAGGGTAGGCATGGACATACTGGAGGTGGTGCCTATTTCAAAGTACGTGTTCTATGCAGTTCCACGCGTTGCTATGACATATGACGTGAACGATAATGACTTTGTTAATTGCTGTTTGTTAATTAGGTAGGGTTCTCTCTCGTTAACAGGAGTGAGGCCCAGCAGAGAGCGGGCCGTGCTGGGAGAACTTCAGCGGGGAAGTGCTTTCGTATCTACACCAATGAATTCTGGGAGAAGTGCATGCTTGAATACACGGTGCCAGAGATCCAGAGGACCAGCCTCACCGCCGTCGTCCTCACGCTCAAGTGCCTCGGGGTTCACGATGTCATCAGGTCTGCGAATAATCATCCCGCGGTGGCAAACGATCTCAATTCAGTGATTTGAATGGCCAAGGTTTATTTGTCTTCTTTTGTTTAAGGTTCCCTTACCTGGACCGTCCAGAAGAGCGGTTGATATTGGAAGCACTCAAACAGCTGTACCAGTTTGATGCTATTGACAGGTTAGTGGCTGTCCACCTGAACATTTATTTTCTGCACCTAAGCTTGTCTTTTTCTGCATAATGACTGCATAATGACAGATACAATGATGAGTTGGGGCTTAACGGGAAATTTGCCATGTTTTATGTGGATGTCCAGTCAGTGTTGTTGGTAAATGTAGTCCATTGAAGCAATAAATACCTTATATTGATCGATATATATATGAATATACTATATAATTTATCTGGGTAACAACAGGTTGCCATGTAATCAGTGCAAGCGGGTTGAGAAAAAACGTGTTCAACGTTTATCACCACCCCAGCCTGTAGCTATTACTTTGTTGGCCAAAACCCTTCCCTCTCGGCCCTGCTGGTCTTGGTTGTCTTTTCCAGTTTATCTTAAGGTCTCCAGCACACCTCTGTCCATGGGAGGAGTACAAATTTCATGAACAGTAATGCACACAAGGGCTCTCTCGTGGTTGGCAACTGTGACAGCATCCAACAAAAACTGCCCATGCTAGAATTAATTGCAGCAGAATGATTCAGTTTCGGAGAAATCCAAGCTGACTGCCTGCAGTTCTTCCTGGTCACCAATGACGTAAATTACGCAGTTGGTGACCCGGAAGAACAACAGATTTTGCAGCAGGCAAACTCCGCCTTCTCAGTCAACATAGCATGCACTGAAGTATTTATTGCTTCAATTGACCAACAACACTGAACATGCACATAAAATGTGGCAAAGTTTCCCTTTAACTGGCTACCATCTGTCCTGGTCCTAGGAGAGGCAGGGTGACCCAGCTGGGTGAACTGATGGTGGAGTTCCCCCTGCACCCGGGCCTAACCAGGGCCTTGCTGAAAGCCGCGTCCTTCGGATGTGAAGACATCCTCCTCCCCGTGGCCGCTATGCTTTCGGTAGAGAACATCTTCATCAGACCAGGTACGGCAGTAGGAAAGCTCTAGTGCCCAGGTTTTTATTTATTGTGCTTTTTGATGTTTTCTAATGATCACTCTATGGCCTTGTTCACACCTGGCATTAACAACACGCGTCTCCACATGCGTCTCGAGTGACCACTTGTGATCGGATCTCACTTCCCTGCTCTATATGCAAATATAGATCATTTCCCTGTTTGCAAAGACCAAATGCGTTGTTGTAGAAGAAGAAGAAATCAAAACAATACAGACTGGGTCTATTCCATGCCGTGTTCCAGGCAAACCAAATCGCCCAAGATGTTTGACGCACTCGTAATAGTCTTGTCACGGTTACCGGTGTTACAGTGTTGGATGTGCCACAGGTGGTTGTAGCCTAATAATATTTATTAAATGTTCTAGGGTTCTCCCCAGGATTTTGTTTTCCATGGTGGCGCTCCCACTAGTCAGTTGCGGCCATAGAAATAAAAGGTTGTGGCAAGCGGGGGGGGTTAATGGTTTTAGAAGGGTTTTAATAATGAACATATTTAGCTATTTCAATGTTTAAACAAGGCCAAGAGATACCAAAAAGCTCTACCTACCTTTTTGCCTTTTATGGCGATCCATCACCCACCTGCCAGCGCCTGTGTGATTTCTCTTTGGGTCCTGTCGTGCAATTTCATCAAAACTTTGCACAATGTTCAAACCACCTTTTTGCTTTGTGATAATTGGAAGTAGGCCTACTCTCATACTTTGGAAGCTGTGTGTCTTCGGAAACATTTAGGCTACATTGAAGCTCTGCCGTAAGAGTCGGACTCAGACGACCATCCACGCTACGCAGCAATCCTACGTGACATTGTAGTTTTACTTTTTGTGTTATTAAAATAACACTGTAGAAATTAAAAAGAAAAACAATCAGCCCTAGTGCTCTTCTGTATGTGTGTTCAATGCAGACACTTCTACAAGCCAATGCTGAGGAAGGGAGTCAACAAGTTCATGGCACAAACTGCCGTCTTCCTGGCTTCTGCTTTCTTCCATGAGGTACGTGTCGTTACATTTTTTTAAATGTTTTGACATCTTTGGCTGTGACTTTACATCCCCTCTCTATTATGTGTTTTTTTTATTGCACATATAATAATATATTGTATCCATATGCAATGGATACAAGAATGTCTTTGTGATGTGTGCAATAAACCCACTTCATAGTTTGAAGTGGCTGTTTATGGGTTTTAAATGATTATGAACCGTTTTTATTGTGAATTCTTTCTTTATATAGGTGATTATCAATCTATTGTCATACTGCTGACATAGCCCTTTAGTTAGTATTTTCCTTCTACAGTCATTTGGAATGTCATGACGTATAACATCCATATTGTTTTACTTATTTTACTATATTTTCTTCCAGTACCTGGTGAGCATTCCTCTGAGGATGTTCAGACTGTGGGCCTTCATGGGCATGATGGCTCAGGTGAGACACACACACACACACACAATATCACAATAAGACAATTGTTTAACTTGACCACATGCTTGCAGGTTCCCCTGGCCTGGTTCGTGGGCCGCTTCCTGAACGGTAACTATGGCAACGCCGCAGTGTGGATGTCTCTGATTATTGGCCAACCGGTGGCCGTGCTCATGTACGTGCACGACTACTACGTTATCCATTATGGGACGCCAGCATGACCACTGACAACATGCACACACACGCACACACCTGTTGAGTTGGAAATGAGACAAAACACACGCACACACACAGAAACCAAAGAACAGAATGTAAAATAGTGTGTGATTAAAAAGGGAAAAATCGTGTCATAAAATGCCAAACACAAGGAGATTGTTGGCAACAACAATGTGACTTTTCTTTTTGCACCAGAATATTTTTGATTGTGTGTTAGAATTTTTGAAAATGCACATGCATGCCAACATGTGTGGTAGAGGTATCAGCCACTGCCTAGTAAGAACAGGCCTTTAGTCACCTAGCCAAGACGAGACGTCAAGGATCATACATTTGGATTGCAAAATCGCCATCACAAGTTTTGCAAATAGGATGAGAATATTCTCCTGGTTTGACGGGTGACTACAGGCTTTATTTGTGCTAATGAACGAAGAACAACTGGTGTTTCGTCCTGTTCTTGTTGTGGTTTCCTTCCTTCCTTTTTGCGTACACACAGTTGTTGGCTATGAGATTTTGATATCGAGTAGATTAGTAAAGAGTGAAGTGAGAGTAAGCCATGCAGAGAGAAAGAAACCAAGATGGACTCACTACCGCAATCAGTGCAAGAGAAGACCCCCAACGCTATGTCTATTTTGTGTTGTAGTTGTAATTTTTATTATTTTGTGGAACGTTGTGATTTGAGATAATTCTATTTTGTGAAATTATTTATTTTATTTTGAAATGCACTAATATCCAGTGACCTGAATATAATTGTTATATATTATATATTATGTTCAATCTATTTAATTTGTGCTGAGTGCATGATTTATCTCATTTAAGATATTAATTTTTTTCAAGATTTCCTGAATTCATTATGTAAATGTTTATCTGGGCTTTTTTTGCACAAAAAGATGCTTGCTATGAATTTAAGCAATACAATGTGTCATTACAGCCATATACATAATAAGACTTGGTTGAAATCAGTTGATTTTCTGTATCTTATGTTGATGTTTGTTATGGCTCAATTCAATAGAAAATATTCAAGAAAAGCTTTCTTATTTACCTAAATTGTGGCCGCCTTTTGCCATTGTATTTGTTTCTTGTAGTATTTTGTGAATTTAATTATTTAATTTAAGTTTAATTGAATTTTGCTCTGTTAACAGGAAAGCTTGCTACAGGAGAAATGGCTATGTGTGATAGATTAGATCAATAGATTATGAGTTATTATCAGAGTTAGGATTCTTTTGTTTCCTAGTTTTAAATAGATGCTCGAAAACCTTTGGAATACTAAAGACATTTGTAGCATTGACAGACTTTGTCCATTGGTTGTGTTAAAGGATAGCTGAACCTTCTGAAACGTGACTTTATTTGTCGTAAACTTGATTAACGCTAAATGATAATGGAGCGGACCTTAAAGATATTCCCAATAGCTCCAAGTGGAACGGACACCATTTCAATTTGGTGAACAACGTGGAGCTCAGATGATCGGTAATACACTACAGGATCAGCACTTGTTAGGATGATTCTGTAGAAACCAATAGACTGCATTTGTCTGGTGTCACAAGATATTCTGGTAACCTGTGCCATACTGCCCTTTGAGTTTGTGTGTTGTTCTTTATCCCATATTACATCACTAAGGTCACACAGAGTCAGGGAATGGTTTCTTTGGTGAGGAGAAATGCCAACTTATTAGATTTGCAGAGCAGCTACATTTGCACTGTGGTATCTGTTTATCTGTCATTCATCTTGCAAACTACTCAAGTATTGTCAATGGAATATTTGTGTATTTGGTGTGCTCAACCAGCATTTGGAATACAGTCAAAGACCAAAGAGGTCTTGGTTCTATGCTGATATGAGTTATGTAAGAAATTGAACCACTACTTTCTCCCATGCTGTTAGTAGTCTGGATAAAATCATTAAATATTTGGAATAGTCAGTAGCAAGGATCAAAGTATATTATAAGGGATTCACTTTATATTACTGACTTGTTCTCGACTGCCATGGTAAAGTAATGTCTAATTTAATTTCGGGTGGTTGTTTGAGTCAAATTGAGACTAAGTATTTTGCCTAAAGCCTTTCAAGTGAAAATTATAATATTTCATAAAGATTGTTTATATTCTTTAAATGGACTCTGCTCATTCATTTCCATATATCCAGTATAGACACATTTGGACTAATACATACGCTTACCCTAGGCTTGCTATATACATTTCAGTTTGTTCCTAAAATTAAAATTAACAGTTAATTGCATCATAAAAATCCTTTATTGATCAAAAAATAATTATAAAAATGGAATTCACAGTTAAGATAACACACACAAAACGGAGAGAATCACTTTATTAATATTCAAATCTGGAATGGGAGAAGAGCAGGTTCCAAAGCTCTACTGCTGCAAGAAAGAAAAAAAAACCCACAAAGGTAATTCATTCACGCATTTAACCACTACAATTTAAACTCCATCTCAGGTATTTACACACATTCTCTGTGTGTGTGTGTGTGTTTCACCTTTGCTTTGTTCTGGACGGGCAGGTAGAGCTTGAACTCAGCTGGGAGCTCATCCTCAGAGTACAGCCGGTCCGAGAAATACACCCTTCTGATGCGACAGTTAGCGTGGATCTGGAATCATGCAAGAATATGTTGAACATCAAATAGGCCAAGATCTCACACATCACAAGGTTGATGGTAGCCTAGTGGGTGAGGAACAGTGCTTCCAGACGAAGCACCGGAGAGTCATGGGTTCGATCCCCGGGTCTGCCACCATTGTACCCCTGAGCAAGGTACTTAACCCTGAGTTGCTCCAGGGGAATGTCCCTGAAATAGTTAAGTACTTGTAAGTCGCTTTGGATAAAAGCGTCTGCTAAATGCCGTAAATGTAAATGGAGGAAGTTGCTGATCTGTCACTCTCCTGAACGTCACCAAAACTAAGGAGCTGATTGTGGACTTTAGGAGGACACAACAACAGAGGACGTACTCACCACTGGGGATAAATGGGACTATTGTGGAGAGGGTGAGCAGGTATAAATAACTGGGAGTCCACATCACCGAGGATCTCACATGGTCCACACACACAGACACTCTGGTGAGGAAGTCAAGGCAGCGCCTTTACCACCTCAGGCAGCTGAGGAAATTTAAAGTCTCCTGGAGGATCCTTCTGCTTCTACTCTGGAGCTGTAGAGAGCATCCTGACAGGAAGCTTCACTGCCTGGTTTGGCAATAGCT
>OMNO01078932.1:31440-49540 GCA_900303215.1 Trachyrincus scabrus | reverse complement strand
GCGTCAAAACACCCGAGGGTGCTAATGAGCTGAATTCAAAGGGTGCAAAGCCACACCGGGGCTTCTACCTTACAAATGTAGAAATGTACCACAGTCTAATCTATCTCATTCAAGGTTTGCATTTGCTGTCGATGCTAGCGACTCGTGAGCGACTCGGTGAGCACCTCGTAGATGGAGAACCCGATGGTGAAGAGGGTGGCACCCTTGCTGCGCTCCTTCCTGCGACCCTTCTGCATCAGCGCCACCACCACCGTGCACGCCTCCTTCCCGTCCTCCGAGTCGTCGTCCTCCTCGTACAACAGCATCCGGTACTGGGGGTTGGTCCAGAATGTGTCTGTGAAGAGAGAAGTGGCGTGGGGCGGAGCCACCGCTGTGAGTTTTTATGTTTTTTTCCAATTACTTAGCACCCTGCTTCGCATGCAGCTCCTTAACTCATGCACAGTAAAAGAGAAATGTCAATCATGAGTATAATATGCTTTAAAAGGACAACCAAAACCCCATGAACCCCGCCTCTAAAAAATGCCTTCAGGTTTTCTTCATTCTGGGGCTGCCGGCTCCCCTGTAAACGGCCCTTCCATTCAGTTTCAATATGCGGAGGACAGGAGTGACAGGTGTCTCAGCAGGTAACCAGGTAACCCTGTCGGCCAGTAGACGATTTTCACAGAGGTGTCATCGTAGGACAAACACAGTTGTTGTTGTTCATGACACTAATTATAGGTCTGGCACAGGTAGTAGACGTATCTTCACTAGTGTAGTCTACTACCCGTGCTCTGGTACATACAAGTGACAGACCCAGAATTATTGTTATGAGCGACACCTGTGTTTATCCTACGATGGCGCCTCTGTGAAAAGCGTCTCTTAGAAGTTATGTATGCGATAGCATTTGTTTAACCTGAGTCATCTCATGCAAACCGATCTACAAGTGGTGTTTGGGAGTTCTCCTTTAACAGCAAGTAAGATTCCATACTACATTAAATTACATATAAACACTTTCATTGATAAACATATACACATAATTGATGGACAAATGTGCAAAGTGCTGATGAGACACAGACAGACAGTAGACAGACAGTAGATAAGCAAATGGCTCTTCATCTGTCAGGTGACATCAAGATGAGGTCATTCCTACCTGGGAAGTTCCTGCAGCCCCCCGCGGAGCTGCCTCTTACCCAGCGGCCCTCATTCACGGCCACGGTCCAGCTGTGCCTCTCGTCGCCTTGCAGCGTGTCCGGGGTCAAGTTACACATCTCCAGCTTGGTGTAGTACTTCTTGAAATCGTCAAAGGACATCCTGCGAAGAGAGAGAAGCAGAAAATGTAGATTAAAGTATAGGATTTGTGATGACAAAGAGGGGAACGGCATCGGCAAGGGTTTTTAACTCACCAGAACTCACTTTCTTGTATGGTCTGCTTTTGCAAATTGTCTCTGTCAGCAGTGGATATGGTGGACCATTCTTTGGTACTGAGGACAGAGTACAAATTAATCAATCAATCAATTATAGAAATGATATAAGACCTGAACGGACTCGAGAATCAATGTGATGAATTAACTACAATCTTGGAGCTGCTGAAGCAAGCATTGGTGTTTTAAATAATTGCGTGTTTAAGTAACCATGCAGCCATGTGCGAGGAAACCCGTAGAGAGCATGCAAACGCCACACAGGCAGCGGCAGGACCTGTGCCAGGAATCGAGTCTCCAACCTCTAAAGTTTAAACGTTTTCATCGGAAGACTTATCAGAGTGCTCTTACTTTGCACTCCACGGTCCCTTCCACAGCACCCAACCCCAGGGATTGCGCATACGAATCAGACGAATCTTGGAGTCTGTTTCTTTTTCGTCACACTAAAAAAACATCCACTCAGCAATTTGTATTGAACACATTTCCACACCAAAAAAACCCATGGATTTTTACTAAATAATTACAAATAACAACACAGCTTCTCTTTACCGTACCTCTGCCAGACCTATAACAGAGTAGGCATGCCCTCTCACTAGTCCTTGATCAGTGCGACTTTCGATCTTGCCTCGTGCAAACACCTGGACAAAAAAACACAAGGTCAGGGACAATAATTGAGATTACTTATTGGAAGAATATCCCCCTCAGAGATCATCCATCTGGTTGGTTGGTGATGCTGACTCTCTCAACATGCATGCTTCACTGTGTTGACCAATCAAATGTTTCTTTTTTTCTTACCACGTTTTGAATGCAAAGATAATGTATGTATCTTTTCATGGGTAAATATAGCAAGTACTATTCATATCCAGTTTTACTGTACATGACTCTACAGTGTGTAAAGTAACTATACACCCACGTCTATGGAGCAGCCCATCAGGGAGCCTCTCTCGAGCGCTTTCCTCATGATACTGTAGAGATCCTTGGGGGCCTCCAACAGGTCAAAGTACTCGGTCACGCCCCCCGTGAAGTCCTCCATGGCTTCCAGCGTGTTACCTCCTTTCAGAGCCTCGTAGGAGCCGTGCAACCTGAGGAAGACATTCAACACAATCCAAACGGGATGTCAGAGGCGGCTGGCCCTTCCTCGCAGCCAGAGGAGACTGTCTACTCTCGCCAATTTCGAGAGAAACTTGATGCATGCTGCGAGTTCTGATCAAGTGTCTTGTAGTCATCGTCGGGCTGGGAAACCTGAACCGAGTCGGATAGGTTTCCACCTGGGACCCTTGGACATGACCTAATTTGTTGATATCCACTTAGTTTGAGATATTTATAGACTCTATGTTGCGTTATGACTTACTTGGCGTACGCTTTTTCCAAGAGGGCGCTCCAGTACTCGTTCTTACGGAAGGATTTGGTAAAAACCAGCTGGTCGTTGAACGTGGGGATGCGGTCGTCCACGACCACGTCGATCCATTCGCCGTAGCGCCAGAACTGTTCACAAATACGCGTTGATTCGAACATGCCAGGTAAATGATGATTGACTAGATAGAGCAGAATGCCCCCAAGAAATGATGATACAATAGTTATATAATTCAAATGCATTTCCTTTTGCACAAAAATCAAAACACGGTGTACTCATCGGAGTTATGGGGCACTGTGAGTTCTCATTGTAACGTGGCCATTGGCTTGGTGAACTAAGGGAACTGACAACTGCTGCATTCACAACTTATGATAAAAGCGCTTCATTGTTACTTCTGATGGAGGCTAGAGCTAGTTCGTCATGTATGTGTGGTAGTAGGCTCACCTATATTTTCTCAATATTCTATGCTTGGACATGACCTCAACTAAAGGCTATTAGACATCCGCTTTAACTTGTTCTAATGATGAAGTCATATTACTCTTCATCCTAGATCCCAGACTTTAATTTTTTTAATATACGGTTCAATATAGAGCTAAGTCAGGTCAGAGTACCTGGAAATGGAAGATGCCAGCATAGTTCTCGGTGAAGCTCTGGTCCAGAGGGATGACCCTGTACAGCAGCTTCTCGTTCAGAGTCAGACACGCGATGGCAGCCAGGAGCCAGCAGTCACCTGGCCAGCACAGAGACACCACATGCAGGGCATGAGCTCACGTTATCGGGTTGCTAAGATGCTTTCGCTTTTATGACCTCAAATGCACACAATTAGCTGGTTTCAATTTATTTGTACATACAAATATGATTTTTTAGTATTTCAGACCTATAAAATACTGCCACCTTTCATAGTATTGATTCAGCTCATTCATAGGCAGCATTAATCAATTATGCAAATTGCAACATTTCAAATATTACCCAATTCTCCTTGACAGATGTCCGTTCTGTTGGCTCCATCTATGATGAACTGAGGATTTCCACAGATTTCCTGTAAGTACAATTTCATTACAGTAAGCTTCTCTTCCTGTGTGAGTGTGTACGGACATCTGAAATCAAATCTGCAGCATAGATAAATGTACTAGATGGTTAATATGAGAGAAAGGTTAAAACATATTGTGGAGTGTGTGTGGCTGACTGCATGTTGGCAAGACGTTACAGCCAGAGCAGGTGTTACATGCGGACATGTCCGCACTCTGTCCCTGACAGTGTGTGGTGATGGCTGGTTTAACCAACCTGTGTTAAATCAGCTGAACCAGCCACCAACCACACACACTCCACACATATATTTAACCTCATTTTTTAACATACTTCAACATATTTACACACACATTATGTTCACTAACGTAATGTTCACCTACTAATTTATTTATCATAGGATTGGTTTGCGTGACCAAATGACAACAACATATTACTTGAATATACTGTATGTCTTTATAAAAAAGTTTATAATGGTTCATTTTCAGAGCTAGTACACTGATGAACAAGCGTATGCTAGATGTGTGCGTGTGGTCCAGCTTGCCGTTCCAAACTCCCAACAGAACTCCCATCAACACAGCACTGCTGGCCACCTGACTCACAGTCAGCTGTCTGTGATTCTAGAAGGTGATAACCCAGAGATATGTATCCACCACTATGCTCCCAAATCACTCCTCACCTCCCACCCCAATCCACTGTGCCGGGACACATTGGACGGGAAGATGCATGGACCGCTTGTAAAAAGCAATCCCATAAACTAAAGGGAAGACGACCAAGAAAAATCCACTCACCGTTGGACGCTTCCATTCAAACTTCATGGGGCTTTTACAACTGTAGTAAAGAGAGGAGTCGTCTGCGGGGAACAGGGGGTCTTCAAACAGCACCTTCTTCAACACGTATTTGTCCCGCAGTTCCAGAAAGGTCTTCAGACGCTTGGCGTCTTTGACTGCCTCGTTTCTGCTGAGAATGGCCGTGTAAATAGAGTTGCTCCCCGCAGGTGGATAGTCCAGTTTCTCATCAGCTCCTAGTGCCTCGGTTTCCAGTATGGTTTTCACTTCAACCACTTCCATGACCGCACACCTTTCTGTAAGTCTCCATTCTCCTGCCTGTTCTACTCGTGGCTCTGCCATTTGCATTCAGGGTTTATGAGGTCACTGAAGAATATTTGCAGAAGCAGATGGACTTGCAACACAGCCCAAAGAAACTTCCTGTATCTACTCCGTACCGTCTTCTTTCACTCACACAGTTCCTTAATGTCTTTTGGGTGGTCATGCAAAATCCCCAACTGAGCCTCATATGTCAGCACTTGTATTTGCTGTAGCCTGAGTGTGGGTGCTAAATATAGGCCTCAGTTAAAGAAAGGGGAGGTGGCTTCTCAAAGACTTTCCCTCTCACTCCCTCTCTTCGTCTGTCTGTCTGTCTGTCTGTCTGTCTGTCTGTCTGTCTGTCTATCTATCTATCTATCTATCTATCTATCTATCTATCTGGCTGGCTGGCTGTAGATAAAACCAAAGCCATATTAAATGGGTGTGTTTTATATGTGTGGTCAGTTCTTCAGGTTGTAATATTATGATATTGTGATTATGATCAAGTTCTTCTTGGCGGGTGTAGGCTGGATCCATATCCTCTCAGTCTGTCTTCATCTTCTGCATTACACCGGCGAACCATCTCAACCCACCATCTTTGACTGTGTCCAATTATCTTGTTTCCCTGCTGACCACTTCTCTGCAGGGGTTCAGCAGCCATGCCTGGATCCTGTTTTTTCACCTGTCATCCCCCAGGTCCCTGTAAACTACAGTGTACAGACAGGGACACACCCTTTAGCTGTCAGCCATGTTGGGAACTTGGGAGAGTTCTCGATTGAGGTCATCAACTGCATCGGTGAGTACCTCTGCATGTGCTCAGCACATTCCCAGTAAGTGTGTCACTTACTTACTGACACTTACTGGGCACCTTCCAATATCAGTATCCAGCTGTCCCTCCTGTGGCTTGTTGGTGATCTCCGATTACTGAACTGCATCAGCGCTGACTAGTATTTATTTGTCATGACAAGCATGTTATGCTTCGGTCATGATCGGTCAATGCATGTCTTTGTTATCCGAGGGGACTCATCAGCCAATTCCATCAAGTCATGAAGAGATGATCACCAGTTCTGAAAGACAGTAGTCATAGGCAAGGAGTGCTATGGTGCTAAGGTCGATCTATGTTACAGTGGTAGAGCATTGAAAACAATGAGAGAACAATTCCTTTTTTTGCACTGCTTTGTAGCTTTAGTGGCATTGTTATTGAGTTTGATTATGTCCTACTCTACGGTCCAACTACAATTTAGTCATCTAGCAGATACTTGTATCCAAAGTGACTTACAGTGAATTCAGATATAGGTCATTTAGGGGCAGGGTTAGGCATCATGGTCAAGGGTGCCTACTGCAGGTAGAGTGAGCACTGTAGACATCGCCACTACATTCCAAATCCTAGCCACTGAGTATTATCATTTCCTGATGAATTGTACCGTTTAGTAGTGGTCAAAGGTGGCCAGATTTCAAATGCTCTACCAACCTATTATCTTATCTTTGTTATTATATTGCTAGGTAGAAGATTTTCAGGGCTGTTGAATATATCGTTGCCAGATCTAAGGAAACCCCCTGAATACAATAGTAAATCTGAACTTGCCAGGACACAACCGTAAATAACCGTAAACAACCGTAAATTTAGCAGGGGAGGGCAGGGGAAAATATAACTGTGTTTTTTTTCCAGTGGCATAAGGGACGACTTAAGTTGAGCATTGTCTGTTGTTCTTGTAGCATAAAGGCTGAATGTGCCTAAGATAAATCAAGTGTTATTATGTTTAACTGCAAATGTAACTACTTTAAATAGTGCACTTCTCAATAGCACTCTTGCGTGTCTCTTTCTAATATAAATGTCTGGTGGCATCTTAAAATGTATTGAATGAATGATTTGAAGCTCCGAAAGGGGGATAGGTTCGTGGGTCTGGCAACTGTCTGGCTGTGACGTGACGCTCCCGTACAGTTTTCGTCTGCATCCTTGAACGTTGTCGCCATCATATTTAGCTAGCTAACATCACGTTTTAACCTTAGTGTGACAGTTGTTAACTGCTGTTGATATTATGACATCTGTTACTTTAGTCTGTTGGTATTTAACTCTGAGTGAATGATATAATGCAAGTATTCAATAAATGTGTTTCAGACATTACGCGATAGTGTATAACCAAAGATACCAGCAATAGCTCATCTATCACACTAGCCTTTGGTCTTGAGAAGTAGCCGGGACCAGGTTGCTAGGGTCGCTAGCTAGCAACGAGCCAGCTAGCAAGCTCGGTGTCAGTACAGGCGTCTGACAAACTTTTACAGATCCGAGGCAAATATAGATATTTGAGCTAAACAAGCGGAATTGTTAAGGCGACACAAACACAGGAGCACTTGACGCGGTACCGACGCCACAGATCTAGCGGCTCCTCCGCTGTGTCCTCCGCCAAGTCGTCCACGTATGTTTGTTTACAGTGTGACAGTGTTTTTGTAAGGCGACATGTACATAGTTGCTCCCATATCCCATTAAGAATGCATAGCTACCGGTACCTCTCAGTGTCAATCCTGTGTACTGAAGTGAATGGCCGCTAGTATTCAGGTTAGATGTGTAGTGGTTAACTTCTTGTTGAATAATGTGTAATTCAAATTAAATGTTTGTACAGCAGGCTGCTGGGCCTGACGGGAAGTGAATATGTCTGAGGGAGAGACCAAGCAGGCCCCGGGCCAGGAAGTGAGACAGGAGTCTGGGGCTGCTGCCGCTGCATCCACGGGTCAAGGGGTGTCATCAGTATCTCCCCCTGTGTCCATGGTAACACAGCCTCCACCAACGGCAGCCACAGAAGACGAGGAAGAAGAAAGCGAGGACGAGTCAGAGATCCTGGAGGAAAGTCCATGTGGTCGCTGGCAGAAACGCAAGGAAGAGGTAGGTGGTGCTAAATATTTGTAAATGAATGTCAGTTGCATCAGCGTATACAGTAACGTACAGTAAGTGACCCCTGATCTATTTTGTTTTTCCTCTAAGGTGAATCAACGCAATGTTCCTGGGATCGATAATGCATACTTGGCAATGGATACAGAGGAAGGAGTCGAGGTGGTTTGGAATGAGGTTATGTTCTCAGAAAGGAAGAACTTCAAACTGCAGGAGGTGAGTGAACATTTAAGATGATGATTATGAAGGCTTTTGATTTGAGCATCTCTTGAGCAGCCATGATTTCTGCTGTCAACACCATAGAATACTGCACCCACCTGATTATGCTAGCGTGTTTAGTGCAGAAAGTTTGAAATACATAACGGCTGCTAATGTTTAAATGAATATTTATTGACATTAAAGCCACCCTGGTCATTTGTGAGTCTCTTGTGATAGGCTACTCCATATGTTGGTCTCTGAAGGGTTGCCATGTAGTTGTGACATGTTTTCATGATTTTCTTTAAAATAATTATGCAGACCGCTTGTATTTCTGTTTTGCACAGGAAAAGGTTAAAGCAGTTTTTGACAACTTGATCCAGCTGGAGCATTTGAACATTGTGAAGTTTCACAAGTACTGGGCAGACGTGAAGGAGAACAGAGCTAGGGTATGTGGTCATATCTCACTATTCCATTTTCTCCAAGTCTTCTCTAATGAATATGGATGGTTGGGCTAAGTTGTTTTTATTGTCTCTGTTTGCAGGTGATTTTCATCACTGAATACATGTCCTCAGGAAGTCTAAAACAGTTTCTAAAAAAGACAAAGAAAAACCACAAGACAATGAACGAAAAGGTACGTAGGGTCAAATTTAGTTTGCCCCACTAAAACAAACTGCCTAGGACTTTCCCATGTTTGTGCTGCAGATGTTCTTTATGCTGCATTGAAAATTCCCCCAAGTTACCGACTGCTGTCCTAATTTTCGGTCCTGTCCTAGTCCTAAATTAATTTTAGCCATGATTCACATGGGCCAAGATAATATAGGACCAGATGTATCAGAATGTAAATTGATTACGAACTATTCCTTAAAAAAAGTTGACATTAATGAATACTTCTATTAAATCTATTGCCTTCTCTGTCTGCCAGGCTTGGAAGCGCTGGTGCACACAGATACTGTCTGCTCTCAGGTCAGTGTTACAACAACTGCATTTCAAGTAACATCGTTGTGATGTATTGGACTTGTTTGAGTTTTGTCAGTTACTATTAATGATGAACATGTGGTTTTTTATATTAAAATGTTGGAAAGTGTAAATTATAGCTGGACTAACCTCTTGATATATTGAAGGAAAAAAGAATGATTGATTTTAAAAGAACTTTTTTTTTACATGGTTGGTCCTCAGCTACCTGCATTTATGTGAGCCTCCCATCATCCATGGAAACCTGACCTGTGACACAATCTTCATCCAGCACAACGGCCTCATCAAGATTGGCTCAGGTGTGAACCAGAATATACTGTTTACATCCAGCCAAGGATGTCATGTATAGTGCATTCCATGAGCTTACTTCTGGATTCTTCACTCAATAATGTTCATTGGTTTGATACTTGATTTGATTCAACACTTCAAACTACACTAACAATTAAATGCTTTATATTGTTTTATATTTTCATTATAAAACCTACCCTAACCCTAAATAATGAGGCCACCTTAGTGCAGTGTGTGTCAACAGTTTATTTGGGGAAGAGACGATGAGTAGTCTGCCCTCTAGTGGTCAGGAATAATGTAATGCTGCTTTAATCATTATTTGTATTGTCTTTATTTTGATCAATTGCTTTCCCCTGCTTTTTTGCAGTGGCCCCAGACACCATTAACAACCACGTGAAAACGTGTCGGGAGGAGCAGAAGAGCTTGCATTTTTTCGCCCCAGAATATGGAGGTGAGCTCTCGACTAACTAGCTTCTAAATCATCTGAGATGTTACTAGGGGTATGCTGTGAGTCATGCGTATAATTGCCATCATTGACTCTTTGTCTCTGTCTTCAGCTGTCGCTGACGTCACCACAGCCGTGGATATCTATTCCTTTGGAATGTGCGCCTTGGAGGTAACGGGCCACGCCCACTTTACTATTGGTTCTATTGAAAACAAGAAGAAAATTCCCCACTCCATCCCTATGACTGTGATCAACCTTGATGCCAATATTCATCATCACGCTAACACGTTGTGCTTCAGCGTGTGTCTTTTAGTCCTTTACAGAGCATCGGAGTTTGAACTGCATCGTGACCATTTACCTTGCTTTGTACTCCTACCTCAGATGGCCGTGCTGGAGATCCAGAGCAACGGAGAGTCCTCGTACGTTTCCCAGGAAGCCATAAACAGTGCCATCCAATTCCTGGAGGATCCGCTGCAGCGGGTCAGCTCACACAGTCCCACCGGGCATCCAAATGCATTTCTGAAGACCGTATTGATCTAACCAGGTGCTGATTTGTATTGTGTTTGCATCTTTTAAGGAGTTCATCCAGAAGTGTCTGGAGGTGGACCCCAGCAAACGACCCACAGCCAAGGAGCTGCTGTTCCACCCGGCCTTGTTTGAGGTGCCCTTGCTAAAGCTGCTGGCCGCACACTGCATCGTCAGCCACCAGCGTGAGTGGAAACACACACACACACACACACATGTTTTATAGATACGGCTCTTGTTATTAGATATATTCTCCAGATATTCTCCAATATGATATGCATGAATGTTCTCTCCTCTCTGTACCTGTAGACATGATTCCAGAAAATGCTTTAGAGGAGATTACAAAGAACATGGATCCTAACCTGGTCATCGTTGAGGTCAAGGAAGGCGTTCAGCTCAAGTAAGTCTTGTATATGGAGACCAGTGAAGGTTATACAAAATGTCCTATAAGCTATTGGATCTCTTGGAACACTGTCTTCTGATGTGTTTATTTAGGAATATAGCAGACACTTGAATGATGCACAATGACAGACCTACTATAAGTCACACGGCAACTGAAAATCTCCCATGTTGTTATTCCATGAACAGTTCAATGCAACCAAGAAAGAAAAACCAGGCAAAAAGCCATGTATTTATATGGCTAGGCCAGCTATATTGAGCAATGACCGTATGACTATTTAAGTAAAGTTAGAATTCATTTTCTTTTGTTGCCTTGTCTTTGTTAGACTCTCCCAGTTCCCTGCACTGGAGCTGGACAAGTTCCTGGAAGATGTGAGGTAGGAGAACAAATCTTTGCAGAACATTTTGATCTGTTGCCTATTTTGCACCATCTTCTAGATTATTGATTAAATACGCATATAATTCATTCAGATGGCTTTGCCTTTGACTGAGAGCAAGAGATAAAGAAAGGAGAAAAACAAACACATCATTATTTAACATGTAATACTTAATGTAAGATATAGTAATATTCCCTATGTTGCTTTAACTGAAACCTTTAATTTTATTGATCACAATTATTAAAACGTTATATCTAACGTTCCCTACACAAAGACATATGCTTAACATATTGGCAGACATAAAAAAAATACATATAATTAGATGAGGTATACATCCCAACAAGCCCAACACTCACACACCAGTCAGTCAATGTAGAATAAGCCCAGAGCCTAAACAGGTTCTAATCAACACTCATTCATTAGGTAGCAGGCGAACGAGTGATTATGACATTAATAATGAGCGTGTGTAGCGGCCACAATGGCAAAAGCTCTCCCTTCTAATAATAACCGTTGGTAATTTGTTTCATAAACATGAATAGATTACACTTATTAAGAACCGCGTCTTCTCTTCCGTTGACGAGCAGGGCTGCTCTGCGGCCAGCTCCCAAAGTTGAAATATTTTTACTTTTATGCGCTGTCAAAAAACGCGAGGCGCATTAAAAGAACGCAGCTCAGCACAGATGTGCTGTACCATAGGAAAACCATGGTGAAGTGGGCGGCACCTTTTTAAAAACGCTTTGTGTGATCGGCCCTCAGTGTTTTTGCCTTTTCTGGCGGTCCACCTTTCAGAATATCAACTGCATGCTTTCTTTTCAGGTGTTCATGGCGGTGGTGCTGCTGTGAAATGCCATAGACATTTTGCACAGCGAACAAACGGCCGTTTTGTTGTCTGCTAATTTAAAGTATTCCCATACTTCTAAAGCTTTCGGTCTGGGGAAACCTTTACACGTAGGTGTTGACAGAAGCCGACCCTGACGGGAGCCAAAAGCGACTGACATAAAGTAATGAATTGTGATTTAGAAATTTCGAAACGTCGACGCATTTTCAGCGTCAAAGTCATCGATGACGTCGAAGAATCACGGCAGCTCTAAGATATATACTGTAATTGCACACACTGTTGGTGATGATAACCCAGCCACATGTTTAATTCATGTGTGGGTTACTGTATTGTGGAGCTAATATCTACTAGTGTCGTGTGGGCACCTTCACGGCTGCCGCCGTGGGCACAGTGCCTAACCAGCGCTGTGGGTGTGCTTTTACAGGAATGGGATCTACCCCCTGACGGCATTCGGCGTGCCCTGCTCCCAGCAGCCCCAGCAGGAGACTGTCAAGTCGCCCATCGTGCCCCCCTCGGTGAAAACCCCTACACCAGAGCCCTCGGAGCTAGAGACCAGGAAGGTAAGGAGGCAGGAAGCCCCTGAAGCAACACGGGATGAAGCTTTTCTTCTGGTGCAGTTAGACCGCAGCATTATAGGTTTGAGTTTAACATGAGCAGAACATGTTTTATTCTCTCTCTCTCTCTCTCTCTCTCTCTCTCTCTCTCTCTGTGTGTTCTGATAATGAGATCACTTTGCAAAGGTACTTGCACCATCCTTACATTTGAATAGGCTGAATAGGCTAGGCTATGAGAATATTTTGAAAAGATCTAATAAAAATATCGACATAAAGATTTCACCACTCCTCAGAAGCAGGGGTATTCAAATGTATTTTCAGTACATGTATTCATTAATGCCGTGTTGTTCTGCGGGCCATTGGATTTTAAGCAATGCGTTTTTTTGCATGGCTTCTCATTTGAACCCCATTTCACGTTTCATTCTTCCATCCCATAACCCCTCAGGTCCTGCAGATGCAGTGCAACATTGAGTCTGTCGACGAGGGCGCGAAACATCATGTGAGTCCCTAAACCGTCCCAATCCTCCTCCTCCACAACTCCTCCGCACTTTATTATCGCGGAGGAGTCTTTGCTTCATGTTCGTTCTGCTCTTCAAGGGCTCAAAGAAAGTGTGTGGCCGTCATGTGTTTGTGTCCTGTGTGGGTGTGTGGTGTTCAGACTGCTGAAGTGACTCTCCACCGTCTCTCTCTCTCTCTCTCTCTCTCTCTCTCTCTCTCTCTTTCAGCTCACGCTGCTGTTGAAACTCGAGGATAAGCTGAACAGACACTTGAGCTGTGATTTGTTACCCAGTAAGTTTCCCTGGGCGACGGCGCTTGGCTTCACTCCCGTAGCGCTCGGGTGTCACGGGAGGTTTTTAGACTGCGTTGCGATATTATAACATTATGATAATATATTGTTGAGTTCTTGCCTAAAAGGCGACATACCCGAAATCAATCATTAATAGCTCCGCAAATATAAGGCTCGTGGGCTCTACGGGTAACACTTGGGAGGAATATAGATAAAGTGCTAATTTGTCTTGTAACCATCACCAGGTTTGAAAGAAAGCAGGAAAAATACTCATTTTACTTCGCCCTAAATGCAATTCTAAATTGGAGAGCTAGTAACCATGTGTGCTGCTCCAAAAACGTGTGATCGGAGCTATCTGCCACTATCTAACACTGCTTCGACATTTCACTTCGCACCCAGTGGGTCCAGAAAATGATTTGATTGAATAAAAAGACTGAAACGATCTCTCTCTACAGCACGTAACACATTTTCAAAACATAATGAGAGGGCGGGGGCCTTAAGTGAGATCATAGAATTGCTTGAAAAGTTGTAAGATGGTCTCAGGTCAACCAGTTTGGACACCAGAGGGAGGCATTTACCCAGCTATCCAATCAAAGGCATTGATTAAGTTTACTTTGTCCAATCATGAGTCGCCTGGCAAAACAGTGAAGTCTGATGGTGTAAAAATAACTACACAGACTTGGATTATCAATATTAGATGCAGTTATAAGAATATTGTCTGCATGCAAGCAAGGTATGCTTTGTCTGATTGGAAATAAGGATTTCTTGGCTTTCGTTTGGTACCAAACATGTTTGTGTACATTTAAGGGAATGCATTTCTAGATGCATTCAAGCTGCACCACTTTACGTTTTCAGCATTGGTAAGGATTACGCAATATTTAAACGTTTGGTAACTACACACGTTTGGCATAAATACACATTCAAATCTGTTTAGACACACAAGCACCTTCTTTAAGTAGCACTACGGTTACAATTTGGGTGGAGTCACGTTTTTTTTATTGATCTCGGTATTCAAACACGAACATACGTAATGCACCGCGTCGTATCGTCCTCTTTATTCTCCATGTGTATTTATCTCAGATGAAAACGTCCAGGAGATGGCGGGGGAGCTGGTTCAGCTGGGCTTCATCAACGAGGTAGGCTGAGTGTATTGAACCCAGTGTTCTGCGTTAGCATTCATAATGGTTGTCACGACGACTCATGTCCGTTTTTGTTTTGTTGCCTCAGGGCGACCAGCCGCATCTCGCCCTGGTTCTGGAAGAGGCCTTCTCCAAGTTCTACGGCCGGAGCGGTTCACTGAATCCAGTAACTGTTTCCTCCTAGCCAGAATCTCCTCCTCCTCCATACCTCCTCTGCCCCCTGGCCCTGAACTTAGAGCCCCTCGACCTGGTCTAGAGCTACGGTTGGCACCCAGCAGGGAGGATGGTCGGGGGGGGTGTGGGGTGTCGTTTGTTCCGTGGCCTGCTCGCCTCTCCTGGCATCCTCAGCGTTGAGGGACGTGAGGAAGAAAGCTGCTGCCACCCTTTCAGTGGCTGTGTGTGTTTTCTATGTTCTGGTCCTCCTACGCCCCCCCCCAGTGCGCTCATCTGCTTCTTCTGTCCTTTGAACGAGCTGGGACAGCCAACAGAATTGCGACAGTAAAAAAAGCTTTTTTCCACATTTTTGCTTACGACCTAGAGAACGATGGAAAGAAAATAGCACCATTGTATCATTTAGGTCAGTATTGAACTTTTGTATTTTTTGATGGTGGTGTTTATGAAAGCAAATCTCGCTCTTATTATTGGTTGATGTGATTCTATGATTCAATGTCCTTATTACTGTCAACTTCTCTGCCAACCAACACAATCCACAGCTGCAGTGAAAACATCTATTTTTGTGTGTGTACGCTTTGTGTGTGTTTAACTTCCAGCACTTGGGCAAGTGGTCATTTGGCGAATATGCTTCTACTAATATGTTTCTTTGAAATTGTGTTTTATTTGAAAAATGGTTAAATCACACTCTGCTTTGGTCCTAAGAGTGCTGTCATTATTTTGTACTTGTCTATTACATTGCCTTTTCAGGGTAAGGTTTGATGACAATGACAATGGAGTCCAGTGAATATGAAACAAGTATCATTTCCATTTGCTCTGTATATTTAGTCATTAGAACTGCTTGGTGGTTAAAGACCTTCAGCCATTCCTAAACACTGTCACATGGTCCATCGTCAGTCTGAGGTTGACACTTGAAGCTGCTCAACTCCTCTAGAAAATGCCCTGTTGTCTAGCACTGGTCGAAATCAGCGACTGTTGTGTGAAGTTCACTGTGTTGTCTGGTTTTTTCACAGGGTCTATTTAATATGTGAGATGCAAGCGCAGGACTGCATAGCATGCTAGTAACCATCTTGTATGCACTGTATGCTGGTTGCACAACTGTAGCTGTATATCTCTTTCTGCACAATACCCTCCTCCTCTTTTACTTATTACTTAAATAAAAATCTACACCTTCAACGTGTGTGTGAGACAATATGCTCACAATATTTTCTCTAAGTGTGTGGTACGCTGCACTCCAAACAGTGATGTAATTTCTGCTTCAGTGTCTTATATCCAAAAATCATTCAAAAAGCAGCAGCTACACGATTGTGGCTGCAGTCTGCATTTTGACAATCAGAAATCCATGACGTTTAGAACACCAGGACAAATTTGAACAAAACGTTAACATTTTTTTAAAGTGTTTATTAGTAAAAAAAAAAGAAAAGAAAAAGGAGCATCATTGTTTCAATCATATGATCAAAATGTTAAGAAACTAGCCCTTGTACAATTATAATGCTTTACATATCTTCCGTCACAATGTGTGCTCAAAGAAATTGCAATTGAATAAAACATTTCATGCGGACAAACACATTGCCGTACAAAATTACAGCAAGTAATAAAAGTACATCAAAACTAAAAAATACTTTTTGAAATATAAAACACCCCTAGGAAGACAAACTAAACAGAAAAACCCAAGTGGCAACATCCATTTTATGTTTATTTTATTAAATTTTTTATATCGTCTTAATATCAATACAGGGTATTTTCCATTTCTTTACATCTTGAGTAAGAAAAAGACTACAAAAACGGTACATAGCACTTCAATTCAAACACATTACTCTTTCACATTGAATTAGTTTTACTTCCCAGTATTAAAATAATGTAATATAGGCACAATCATCAAATTTAGGAGCAAATTTCCCCCACTGTTATTTTGGTCACCGCCATGTTGTGTTATTCACAACTACACTTTAATTTACTGACAAATTGAAACATTGATGACAATGTTTCACACAATAGCAACTAATAAGCCCACTATTGTTAATTTACTTTATCCTATACCTTCTCAAAGGTTAGCCAATTGAGGGGCCCCAACAGTTACCAAACAGCAAAACAATACAATGTTAAACACTGACTTAAAGCCAGAGAGAAACCGAATACTGTGATGCGGCTTCTCGCACAGTTTACATTGTCGTCTTTGACAAGACACCCGTACCACGCAACATCAAAACATCTCCCCGGGGGACCTCAGCTCTCACAGTGAGTACAGTACAGCCGCAGTCATCTGGCTCCATTCATGAACCACACCTGTTCAAAGACCATGTCCCCAAAACATCTCAGTCCTAAAATACTGGGAGGAATTTTTCGGGGACAAAACTGATTTGCTCATTATTTTTCAAGAAAGCGTGTGTAATAATTACATCCTAGAAAACGTCACGATGTAAACAAATACCTTCAATGGTATTAAGTGTATAGCCTTCGATTGGCAATGCCAGGGTATCAATTTGTAAAACTGTTTGTTTTGTAATAAACAGAGGTCTTTAAGGACGTTACAGATGTCACATTAGCACCAGCAATGCAGCAAAAAAGCATTCAAACGCCTGTGTCTCGCTCACATCTCTGTGAGGACTCACTCTGGTATATAAAAAAACATGGCTGTGAGAAGAATCGGTTTATCTGTCTGTGACATAATGATCCGGTCCGGCCCCAAGTTAACACGCGGCTCCACCGACTACCGCCACCACTGACAGCCCGTCGCTCTCTACTTCTTCAGACACTGGTACATCAGCGCTCGGGGGTCGAGGCCGTAGCGATCCGAGCCCAGCAGCTTGGTGACGTAGTGGGGCACGGGCGGGCGCTCGCTCGTGTACGACACGCCGGGGCTGACGGCCATGACCTCGGCGATCCTCTGTTTCATGGCGCCGATCTCGCGGTCCTGTCTCAGCACTTTACCTGCAGGGCAGAGGGACAGAGAGAGAGGTTGTAGTACTTTTGAGTGAATACAATGCGTCCTGTACAAAGTAGTAGTAGTCCAGTGGTGAGGGTGTTTGACCGTCCCCAGCCCGACGGTTCTGGGTTCGAACCCCAACATCTGCATTCTACCTGCAGGCGTCCTTGAGTAAGCTGCCCTAACCCCTACCTGCTCATTAATTAACTAAGTCGCTTCGGATAGAATTTTCCATCTGGGATTAATAAAGTATCTCAGAAGCATCTACTAAATGGCATGTATTAATAATTATTTGGTGAACCTTGGGCGATCTCCAGCTGCCTGCGGGCGTCCCCCAGGGCGGAGAACAGGTCTAGTTTGATGCGAGTCTCGGCGCTCAGATTGTACTCCAGATGCTGAGCTTTGTCCTGCAGGGCCGATAGAGTGGACAGCATGGCGACCGTATCGCGTTCCACGCACCGGTACTTTTGCAAAGCCTTGAGAAATACAAACCAACCAAAAAAAAGTCATTAGAACATGCAGGAATATTCTTCCAGTTAAAGTGAATAGATGAGACAAAAACAAACGAGACTGGAAAAACAACAGAAATGACACAATTACACTTCTGTAGCGAGCAACCACTTCAAGTTGTTGAATGCTTTGATTTCCTAAGTTTTGTAGTTTTGTTTACTGCATCTGTGCTTCTTTATGTGAACATTTATTCATCAAGCTCAATCACTCAGTTAGTTTTGT
>OMNO01078932.1:6074-19587 GCA_900303215.1 Trachyrincus scabrus | reverse complement strand
TGTGCAGTGGCCAAAGCAACACACACACACACACACACACACACACACACACACACACACACACACACACACATATACACACACACCTCTGTTCTGTTCCGGCAAGTCATTGCTGTTATTTAGAATGAGCCATTGGCCGCTCTCTATCTCTCTGTCTCTATCTCAGTTGTCTCTCTGTCTGTGTTGTCTCTCTGTCTCTCTCTCTCTCTCTCTCTCTCTCTGCGCCACAGCTAACCCCTGTCCCTATGCTGATGAGTACGGCAACTGTCGCTTTTCAACCTTATCTCTATCTACACACATTAGGGATATAGTGTGAAAAACGGCTGCAGTAGTTGCCGATGCTCTCTGTGTCTCTGGGGCGCAGATGCAAAATCTTACGGAGGTGGTGTAAGATTTGCGTCATCCGGCGGACAAAAGTAGCGGGGCGATGTGGGTGCAACATGGAGGAAAGGTAAACATTGTTCTTTTGAATATACTACCCACATTGAAATGATACAAAGCCGGTTGAAAAGCGGCGATGTTCCCCTTTAAACTGGAACGCCAAGTGTATCATAATTGATACGTTTTTGAGAGCTCTACATCGTCAATATGAATTATTGCTAATTTAGCTACATTTATGGTAAGAATAACAATTATATATTTCAACATGAATATCTACTTGTTTGAAGCAACTAATAATTAGTTAATATTTTATAACATATTTTATAGTAAAATTGTGTCAAATTTGATACTGCAGGTATATAGTATATAAATATAGATAAATATTTAAGTATATAAATATATAATTTATCTGTAAATCCCACAATTGTCATTGTATTGCACTTCATACATTATGCAAACCACAATGCAAAATACTCTTGATTAATAAAGTAAACTAATTAACGGTTGAAATGTCACATAAATACAGATATTCAGAGAAGAAATTTAGATATTTACAATTTTGAAGATGCCCTGAAGATGATTATGGATGGCAATGCAAGTGACATGGAACAGTTAGAGGAAGATGATGATGAGGTGGAGGAATGGACTCCTACTGCAATGCATACTGAGGGAAGCTCAGATAGCAGTGATGAGGAAGACTTGCAAGATGAAAGTGTCGACCAGATAAGCTCAGAAAAAGAGGGCCCAACAACAACACAGACCACAACAAAACAACCAGCAAGGGAAAAAGGGAAAAGGAAAGAATATGGGTAGAAAAAAGTACAATTTGAACCTCCAGCTGTTGAATTTGAGGCATGTGGTGAGGAAACCTCAGAAGACAGATATGACACCATACATGTACTTCAAACAGTTTGTTACTGAATTGCAGAACAGACAGACTTGTACAGTGTAAAGAAAGATGGAAAATCAGTGAATACAACTGCCAAAGAAATTGAGCAGGTACATGGGGTTAGTACAGATGCCCAATGTACGGGCCTACTGGGAGACAAAGCACCCCTCAGTTTCTGTCTCGAGATCGATTCCTGAAATTGCTGACACTGATTCACTTTCAGGACAACCTCAGTGTGTCTGTTGATGCGAAGAAAGACAAACTTTGGAAACTCAGGCCATGGTTACAAACATTACGAGAACAATTTCTTTGCATACCTCCTGAGGAATGTCATGCAGTTGATGAAATCATGGTTCCATTCAAGGGGAAATCTCACCTACGTGTCTACATGCCAGCAAAACCTCACAAATGGGGGTTCAATATGTGGGGACGTGCTGGACAAAGTGGCTTCCTTTATGATTTTGATGTCTGTCAAGGTGCAGAAAATCCAGAAAAAGAGAAATCTGATGTTGGCGCTACTGGAGATGTCCTGAAAATGACTTCAACGCTTCCAGCAGGAAAAAAACACAAGGTTTTTGCAGACAACTATTTCACATCAGTTCCACTGGTGGAACACTTGAGAGAAAGAGGAATCTACTACATAGGCACAGTCCGAATGAACAGGGTAAAAGACTACAACATGATGGATGAAAAGGATATGAAGAAGAAAGGAAGAGGGTCACTGGATTTCAGAGTAAACCAGGAAACTTCCACCATTGTCAGATGGTTTGACAACAAAGCTGTGAACTTACTCTCTTCTTTTGTTGGCATCGACCCAGTGGGAAATGTGAAACGTTGGGATCGAAAATCCAAAACATACATAATGGTTCCCAGACCAGCCATTGTTGAAACATACAACAAGTTCATGGGAGGTGTTGACCTCCTTGATATGCTGTCTGCACTTTACAAGTTCAGCTTCAGATCCCGAAGATGGTACATGTACATTTGGTGGCACACTGTCACAGTGGCAGTCATCAATGCATGGAACCTCTACAGAAGAGACCAGAAAACACTGAAGACCCGGCAGAAACCCATGGCCCTACGAAGGTTTCAGGCCTCTGTTGGCACTTCTCTCACAAGTGCAGGAAAGGGCGAAATCAAGTGCGGCAGACCACTATCCTCGGCAGACCACTACCCCCCCCCGCAAAAGGCAGACCTCCAGTATGCCTCCTGATGTGAGAAAGGATGGCATTGATCATTTCCCAACATGGGAAACCCGACAAAGATGCAAGCACTGCACAGGCAATCACTTCTCCCATGTCTACTGTGGAAAATGTGGGAAAAAGTCCATCTTTGCCTGAACAAGGACAGAAACCGTTTTCTCGCCTACCACAATGCAAAATAAAGGGTTGTAAAAAAAATCGCCACAGCCCTAACACTCAGCGTCTGTCCGAGTCCCGGTGGGTCTAGCCTTTAACTGCTGGGGCATGACTGTGGATCGGCTCTCTTTTTGCCCCGCTTTAACCCCATTGTTTTTGCGTTTAAGTTTTCAGTTAAAGGCTAACTTTGCTTTTCAACCAGCTTTAAGCCTCTGTCTTGTTTTATTCAGTTATTATAATGCACTTTTTGTTTTTTAGACCCACAATTGTTTGAGAACATTTAACTATACAATTTTTTTCTTAAAAATTTTTTTTTAACTTTTTTTGTGGGAAACCCTGCAACTGAATTTCTGACCAGAATCTGCCTGCCAACCAGGAGCCTTTTGATTCTGGTGGCAGTGAAAAACGCAGCTTGCAAAAACGTTAAAAAACATTTGATGAATGTCATCCATACATGTCCATAAAGCCCTACATATATTTTAATACATTTTAAGGCCTTATATTTGGGAATTTAAGACTTTTAATACCTGCAGGGACCCTGCACTCCAATGAAGTTATTGCATGCCCCAGACCCCCTCTGGTGGCAACACTAATACCTTGCAGTAGCACCAACCACACCGCCACTGAGAAAAACTCCTAGGGGAAACACTTCAGATATTTATATGACTGAAGGATAAATTATATATTATAGTTCTGTGTCAAATAGCCGCCCTAGGTAGACAGTGGGCATCCACACTGGGCCTTGCATTTATGCTTTTTTGTTTTCACAGAAAGAAACCATAAAACGTAGCAAAGCGGGCCAATTACAGCTCTTGCGGTGCCCTGACATGGGGGGTGGACTATGTGAGTTACACAGGCTAGGCTGGTAACAGAGACCACCACACACCTATTGCAAATGCAACTGCCTTCTCACACGCAAATGCAACTGGATTGACACACAAATGCAACCACATTCACAAACACAAATGCAATGAGATTCTTTCACACAGAATCTGAATCTCCAACAGCATTCTAAATGTGACATGTGCCCGTATGTGCATTAATGGCCTTAAATGCAATTTTTTGCATTTGCCAAATATTTTCATGTGCATCTAGATCTACATTCCCAATACACACACGCAATGTGAAGCAACATAAGACGCACACTGCAGAATCACATATTATTAGGGTGAACAATGCATTTCGGGCTCAGAGTTCCAAGGAGGGGGAGAGGCGTTATCCCCATGGTTATGGCCCAAGTCAACTTTGTGATACTTTTTTCTTTTAGCTAGTAAGCATGACTAAGTATGAAATGAGCCACACACTGTGTCATTATACTACAAGACAGAAAAGCGTAACCCTCTCAGATGCAGCCATCAACATTAACCTCTCCCCAGACTGAGCTCCACACATCATGGCATTAGCATACCCTCTCGGTATCACTTCGACTTCAACATCACAACCCGAGTTCAGAGCAGGGTAGAATGTTCAAAAACTGGTTGGCCAAGGAGACATATATACAAACATAGCATAGCTACTATGTTTAAGATCATAGAAGACATACTAAACTGGTGCCTCCTTTCAAATTAGACTGGGCCCCAACAGTTATTATTCATTGGAAAGTTATGGCTACACAAGTAATTACAAAATGTTTCAGTTTCAGATAAGTTAAGATTTTCATTAAAAGTGTTTTATGTGTGAAGGAATTATGGCCAACCTATTTAATGAACATGCTAGTAAATACTCTGCAACCCTATCTGTAGTCTGTAGTTGCAGAAAGAAAGAAAAGTATGTCATAACATGGAAGGTAGGCCTACTGACTTTCTGGCTTTGTGGCTAATTTGAATGAAAAGAGGTGGATTTAATCTGCGTTAATCTCTTTAAACTGGTATGATCCCAGATCAGCCACTTGGGAACAATCCGCAATCTGTGGCCATTGACACCGACGCCAAGACGGCTGGAGGAAAGCAAACAACACATTTTCATGATAAGTTTTACCAAAGGATGTAATTGTCAACACATTGTACACACATTGTTTGGGGAAAAAGCGCTATACGGATTTGAAAAAGGTTTCCCCAAACTCGGATACAAACGTGTGCTTGAGTGTACACAAGTTGCACACAAGTTAACGACTCGACTTGTCACCAGCACACAGTCAATATGCATATGCAATGAAATCCGCCGTTTATCGGGCGACTATAATCGATTTCACAAAGAGGTAGGCAGCAGGTATAGTGTCATCGATACACAACGTAATAATCCGTCCATGCAGTCAGGAGATGTTCTGCAGCTTCTCTGACACCAATGCAGTTGCGAGATAACCCAATCACATTTCATTTGTTTACATTAGCTAGCAAGCTAACGCTGGCTACCTAGCTGAAATGCAGGAGAGAGACGTTAGCTCTCTGCCTAAAAAAAAACGTACAGAACAGGCTTATAATTTTGGCAAAGATAACATGTCGAATATCACTAAACTAACGAGGCCACGCCAAAACCTTGACCTTTCCCCGGGTACGTCGTGTATCCCCCCTGGATGCTCATAAAAACAGCTAGGTCCTCCTTTGCATTTTTTTTTTTTTTAGCTGGTCACAGGGAATAATGCGAACAATTTGGAGCACTCCAAGTCGTAAAAATTGCCCTAAAGTTTTGAAGAAAAGGAAATTACGTTCAGTTTTTTTTAAACGCGTGCGGTAAGACCAGGCCAGACCGGGCCGACGAACTGTAAGAGCTCGGCACGTCCTTCGATAGAAGAACCATACTTGCTCATCTCTTACCTGATCATCAAATCTATTAATCACGGCCTGGACCCATTCCACTGGTTTATGTGCCGCCATGGCAGGGCGGGTGGCAGCCGCGGTCGCTTTGCTTAAAAAACCAAAGTATGCGACGGAACCCGGTGAGTCTATATATGCATGAAATTGTGTCCTTAGTCGATTGAAAGGACGAGAGCTGCGAGTTGTTTTTTCCTTTCAGCGAGATTTACCATGCCACCGCCATGACACACCACCGGAAGTCTTCCTCGGCTAAATTAATGGGAGGCGTCGAGCGCGTGCGTCAACTACGTACTACTTTATCCATGGCCCTGTGAGAAAACCCTTTCTCAGTAAGCCAACATAGTACGCGATATACGCCTAGAATCTCCTGCAATTCATTTGAATAACGTCAGCTATTTTATGTTTAGTCTTTGTAATTAGATTATACTAGCAGACGTTTCTTTGCATTTTGTGTTATTTTGGTTGACTAAAGGACATATCCAGACATAATCCACCCTTTAATGGCAAAAAGCACCACCTAACCAGCGAGGATGGATTACTGAACGAGCACAACTGGCAAAGTCTCAGGGGGTAGAGCCAAGCGGCAGCCATGGCCGTCTGTTTATGAAGCTCACGTAGAAGAGCCTAACATGTCGTTCCTGTAATGGCCTTTAGGTGGTCCGCGGTAGTTGAATGCAGTGACCCGCCACCACTGGCGCCGGAACCACTGGGGCCAGGGGGGTCATTGGCCCCCCCACTTTTTCCTCCTTCTCCCACATGTTTTTTTTTTGCCCCTATATGCCCCTATATTACAATACTTAAACGGTAAAAGACGCATTCATAATTCCCTGTCCACTCAGTGAAATATCATGCCCACACCACTGTTCTCAAGTCATCATCGCTTCACTGTTTAGTTACCATGGACGACGATAAGTCATGGTCCAGTGCAACTTTCTTTACATGTTAGCTTAGCATTTAGCACAATGTATGCTGACAAGATGCAAAAATGGAGGGACGGACATTACAGTTTAGGTACCGGTATTAGCGTTACTGTCTAGAGTTATAGGCTACTGTTTACATAGCGTACCCCTTTCCCCAAATCAAATGTTTAGAAAATAAATTGGTTATTCTGTTTATTCTTGTTCATATTCTCTTATTCTCTCTCTCAAATCCCTCCCTTTAAATCAATACAGCGAAGCAACTTCAAATAAGATTCAGACTTGAGTAGAACAGACTAGTAGGTAGTAGTGCTAATACAGGCTGTAAGCTAACTCAAACTTTAAATAGAGAGGCAGACAAAGGAGGAAGAACCTTTACATTTTGGCCCCTACACTTCTGAAATGACTCCCCGTCCCACCACCATTCAAGTCAATGGGAGGAAATGTGGTTTAATTCTCGTAATACAAAGCCAATCTTTTTCTGTTCTTCTTTCTGTTAGGAGCTCAGTGGCTAGTTCATCTTCATATTATGTATTTTTCAAGGTCGTGGTCAACAGTTAAATTGCATTAAAAACTTTACTTAAAACGTAAGGTTTGAATATTAATTCGTTTTGGCCATAGACTATGGCCAGACTATGGCCTACTTTCAGTCCACCTTAAATGGCCGCAATAACGTTATTTGGCCTGTAGATGGCTCTATTTAGTGATTAATCTCTGTCCTGTACTGTTGATGCCTCTACTGAGAGATTTCTAAATTGACTAATATGTTAATAATAAAACAAACAATAACTGTCCAGTTTGCATTTTTCTGTGGAATATATTTCAAAATGAAAAGCTATATGAAGCGACCACAAACGCATCATGACAAGATGGACTGTAATTAAATGAGAAAGGCATAATTGTCATGACTTTACTGTAGGATTTTTTATTATGACTTTTATTATGAATATGACATTTTTAACATGGTATGCAGACTGTGGTGTTATTGTGTCACTGCAATTTTTCCATAATTGCTATGACCCACCCCCCTTATCTCAACATCTCAAAAATCTGAAACTTGGGTATGACAAACAATCTAACTAAGTATCAGAATCCAGAATTTATACATTTAACTGTAGCAATTGCTTTTTATTAGCTCCTGAACATGGCATGTCAGACTGTAGTCTCATTGTCTGTATTTCCCCCCCATTTGCATTTCAGTAAGTGTAATAATACAACACAATTTTAACCAATATATTCTTTTAATTGATGTGCCAAAACTAAATCCGAACATTGAAAAGAAAAGAAAAAAAGGCAGAACACACAAAGTGGATCCTAGACATTATCCAAGTCAAATCCCATGACTAATCCACAACAGTAAAGGGGTAAAGAATAAATCCCCAACATAGTCTATTGGAACAACATGAAGACAGACTGAACAGATCAGAAGCCCCAATCATCTGTGATTTATTTGCATTTATGAATTTTGGCTGTATGCACATAGAATGTTGCAGAGTTTGACTTGAGTTTAACTTGTATTTATACCTTACAAACAGTAAAGGCAGTAAGGTCGCTCTGGCCTTATTCCTGTGGGCGGGTGTAGGTAAGAACCTGCTTAGAATAGAAATGCTAAATTATCGCTTCAGGTCCGCATGACCACATCACTAGTACCTGCCATCAGGTTAATGGTATTACAGAACAGAATGGTATTAGATTTACAAACGGCAGCACAAGGAGGTGTCTGTACAATAGTAGGCGATTGTTGCTGTACTTTCATTCCCGCTAACACAGATGACCTACCTAATACGTAATACCTCCATTCACCGTGACCACAATCAAATATAAAATCGTACATGACATGTTGATCAGAGGAAGAAAACAAGGCAAATTGTTTACTCAATACCATCGAGGAGGAATTGTCAAAATAAGACTTAATGGTGATTTATTGTTTAGTACATTTCCTAGACTATCTACAGAAGGGACTGAACGGGTCTGGGTCCAAGTCTAGGACAGGCATTTTTGTGTGATTTGCTTATGCGACATTTTGTACTTATTATATTAAACTGCTCATGGCTTAGAGTTTGAAATAGGTTTATATTCTTTTCATTCCTTTTTGTAGTAACCCCCCCTGGTCCTAAACGAGGAGGGGACCACAACTCCTGTTCTCGATTATTCTGTTAGAATAAAAGAGGGCAATTGTTAGGAGTTGTGTCATGTATTGTTATGCGAATCAGGCTTATGTATTAATCTTCATGAGTTGTATTCTTATTTGTATGTTCCATATAATCTCTAGTATCTGACCACCTGGAACTCTGTGTATGTTACCACTACAACTCACACTCTTATCAGTTGTCTGGTGCTGGCTGAGGCCGCACACTTGGTTGCATTTAACAATGGGCCTCTTTTGAGTTATGGACACAACTAAGTGATGTTGTCTCTAGTTGGGTGTCAAGGACTTCTGAGTTATTCTGTTCAAGTTAACCCTTGATGCCCTTACTGCATTAATGTCTTTTAATTTATCTTGCCCTCCCTTTTTGTGGAGAACTAGCTTGTCTTTGATATAACAAATAATAACTGTAGGTACTCTCTCCAGCCCACGTAGAACTGCATATATGCTGTGTGTATCTTTGTAAACTTTGAATCTTTCCGAGTGATACTGCCTTGTGTCACATTCATTCCCGGATCTGTTGCTTTGCTTTCGAGACCATCCTGAACCAATGAGGGAATGAGAACTCAGCCACAGCTATATTGATGACAGCTAGAAACAGCGCACAACATGTTTATACATTGATTACAATACTGTAGTCACTAATGTGACCACAGTAGTTCATGGTAACAGTACGGTTTGAACCGGGACACCCGGTTATCGGGGAAACCTGGCGTATCCAGGTGATAAGCCACGCGGTCATTCTCTACGCCTACCTCCACATCCTCGTGGCCTGTTTCAAAACCGAGAGGTCTGACACGAAATCCAAAGCCATACAGACAGGTCTGTACAGGTCTGTTCACGATCATATCATACAGATTAAACAATATTTCGCCTATTTTACGAAGGTTTATTGGGGCGTCCGCCATAATATTCCCTCCAACGTTGAATCCGATCATCTATGGTCTCAAAACCAAAGAAATACGTGGGAAATCACTAACTTTTTTCAAGAAAAGAATATTTAGGTTTTGATTTTCTGTTGATTGTTGTTGTTCATGAATGATTGAATTGTTTGCTCTGCTAATTCGAGTTTTGTGCTTTTCATCAATGCAATTTCTGACTGGTAAATGTTTAGCAACCAGTTCACCAAATCTCTAAATGACTTCTGAATCTTAAGCTGTGTGCCAATATGTTCGGTACACCCTCTGACTCGACACTCCTTTAGTGTTTCTAACTTTAATATTGAATGGAAAATATAAAAATGACTGTACTGTAAAAGTACTGTTTTTAATCCAAGTGAATGGTTACACAAACCAATATTTTCTTATTATTTATGCTTAATTGAAGCATATAACCAACTTGAAATAGTCTTATGTCCACCTGAAACGTAATGTTTAATTTCCCATGAATTCTTAAACAATTATTTTAACTTTAGCAGAAAATGCCACAAATGTCACAAGCCACTGAAAACAAGATGGAGGCAACAACAACAGCTCATTTATGTTGTAATGTGCTGCCCTCTTGTGTTGAATTATTTGGCTGGCAAAAAACAAGTAAGCCATGACTAAAGCAGCTGTCCCTAATAGAATCAAAATAGGCTACATGAAAAACAGTAATAACAAAAATTACACACAAAACAAGCCTAGTGCAACCTTTTTGGTTGGATAACCAGGATTAGCAAACTTAATGTCAAATATGTGATACAATTGCCAAAGGAATGACGGTTAGCATATGTTCTATCTATGTGGACAAACAGCATCCACTGCATATTCTCCATTACCCCCTGTATAATACAACACATTGTAATATAATGTAAAATAAAGTACCCTAATATAATGTCTAAATATTGTTTATGCAGTGCGACAGCATGTGTTGCTTTGTTATTGTGATTTTAGTGTACTCTTTTCAAAAGATCAAATAACACTTGACATGCTACATACATATTGTCCGTATAATGAATGTAGACATCTTGGATCAAACCAGCATGCAGACTGATATTTTTTAAATAGTTTACTTACTTCTTTTATTTCGTGTTTTCATATCGTATAGCAGATTTGTTCTTGAGAAAAATAATTACACTATGAATATAAACAGCAATAAATTCTCTACAGCAGTAGAAAAATCTGTCATCCATTATGTGTTCCAAAATAAATACAAATTAACCAACAATGATACCCTGTCCTACTCTACTGGTACAAATACATATTACATTAGTTTAGTCTGACGTAAAAGCAACTTGTTGCAAAATGAACATAAGTTAAATGTAAATGTTGTATTTATACAGTTTTACCTTAACTTATTTATACTGTTACATAAGCAAGCATAAACAGATTGACATGATTAATAACATTGATGTTAATCATATTTAAATTACTTTTAATGAGTCTCAACTTTTTATGGTTTTCTAAATGTTCGTGACTCTCCTAATAGTCATTAAGGCACATTGTAACAGTGACAATGGCGCTCTGCTGTGATGACACATGCATGGAAAGTGATCATAATGTTGCATATAGGCTAATACATAATGACATACATACCTAGAAATTTACATTTATGTAATACATATGCAAGGTTATATCATTGTGCATACTCTAAAATATATAGACCTATATTTGAATAAGGAGAGCACTCTCGAAATGCTGGTGTTGCATTTAAATAATTATTTTATTTGAACAACTAAACCCACTAACAATTATTTTGAATTACAAGATGTCTCTTGTAATTCACCACCCTCCTGTGGTAATGTTTGGTATGCATGGAGAACACTACCTTCTTGATTCTGTTCATTTCTGGGGTGTACAGTCCAGCAGAGTACGTATTTAATGTCTCTGAGAGGCAATTTTGTTTACAGCAGAAGACACTGCATACATACAAAGTCCACTAAAACTTCCCGAATTTCCAGCCACATCATTAACATCACTGTCATCATCCATCCCATCAGGGAGCTATCGCACAATGAGGCTGGCCAAAAACCAAGTTGTTTACGATGAGATAACAAGTTATTATCTTGTTATCATGACAAAACGGGCAGAACAATATTATACCACCCATGGCAGCTCTCGGCTTTCGTAGAGTTGTGTTAAACGAATATCAATTTAAAAAGGGGGCAGCAGCGACACGGTGTAGTTTAAAGTACATTATTAGCACAGAAATAGTCGTGCAAATGTCAGGTGTAGGTGTTTAGGTTGGGGGAGTCCAATGATCTACCTTTGGACCAAATGATCCTATCACTAGACCAAACGATCTAACACTGGACCTTGGATAAGCTCATTGTTGTACAGGAGACTCAGAATTACAGATTCAATTCATTCACAGACTCGTTCACCACCACAAAAAATGATGAAACACGCCACTAGATGTCGCTACTGAGACAGCTAAAATAGCAACCACTAGACATCATGTAGCAAACAGTGTCATGGTTGTGATGTTAGGTAGGTAAACAATGAGCTGAAGGTCCCTGTAGATCTTGAGTTCTGGGATTTCATCATGGTGATTGTCACTACCACACTGATGACTGCAAATCAAAGGTTGGGCATGGAAACAAACAAACAATAAAGGTATGAGGGCTAGGCCCTCATGTGTTATATTCTCTTTAATCGTATTAGGAGACACTATTATCCAAAGTGACTAACAGTGAATTCAGATAGGTCTGCATGCCATTAAGGAGCAGGTTGGTGTTTAGGCATCTTGCAGGTAGGGGTTAGGCAGCTTCGGATGCCAGGCTGTGATCATGAAGGATCGAACCCAGTAACTTATGCGGGAGTCAAGCACCCTAGCCACTACACTATCCTGTCACATATACATCCATATAAATGGATGTTGCATATATATGTTTCCATCAAATTGTAAGCTAAATAATGAATTGTGTCTTACGACATTGTGAACTGAGATCGTATTGTTATATTCCTGTCAGTAATATTAATATTGCAGTCAACACTTTATTTTAAGTGTAAGGTTGAAATAATTATTTACATTATTTAACACCCCCACCCTGAATAACCTATTGCTCTCAATCAGATGTAAGGATATTATGTAAGGGTAATATTACATTTTCCTTTTTTAATTCATCTCTATGAGTGTGAAATGACATACTAGAATGCACTTTTACATAGGTAGTCAATTCAAATGTGTGTCTAAGTTTGATTAAACAGTAGACATATCTTTAGAAACATTAGAAAGAATTCTCAGCATAGAAAAGTTTGTATTTTTTAACCAAACTTTCCTCATTAAGGTTAATGAGTTATTTGTTCACCTAAAGGTTGCGTCTCCCCCCCCCATAGGCCCAACACTAGGCCCTCAAGAGACTCTTGACTCAGATGAAGAAACCCAGTGGGTTTAGAGACACGTGGCACAGTAAACATCAAAGAGCAATCAGAAGAGCTCACTCAGAAAACAAGGGAGACCCCAGCTTACTCCCAAGTAATCTTTTTTCTGATGACCTCCCAATGACTATTTGCATCACTTCCTGTAGGTCTACAGCCACAAAATTGATCATATTATATGTCCCTGAGGCCCTCTTTCATATAAGACCCCAGGTCTCTAGCTCACTCCCAAGTGTCCTTGCCCCCTAGGTCACCTACTAATTGCCTCACTTCCTGTTGGGCTAGAGCCTCCAAATTGATAACTTTAGTAGACCTGAATGTCCCGATTCAAACAAAAGAGACCTCTATCTTCCTCCCAAGTCATTCTGTGCCCCATGAATGGTGTGTTTTTTTTAATCTTCTGATGACCTCTTGGTGAGGGATTGCATCACTTCCTGTCAGGCTAGAACCACCAAATGGATAATCTTGTATGTCCTTGAGGCCCTCTTTCATACGAAACAGACCCCAGGTCTCTAGCTCGCTCCCAAGTGCCCTAGACCCCTAGGTCACCTGCTAATTGCGTCACTTCCTGTAGGGCTACGACCCCCATGTTGATCATTTTAGTAGTCTTTTGAAAATCCTTTTCGCCTGCCTTTTACATTTGCGCTTCAAAAACCTTAAAAGCGGTATTAATTTGTCATGATTATCTTGTTATACAAAATGTATATATAAAATGAACCTTTGGACCAATGAACCATTTTTTGGCGAAGCAATGGCAAACATAACTTC
>OMNO01078931.1:0-12418 GCA_900303215.1 Trachyrincus scabrus | reverse complement strand
TTCGTTGTTGTGGTGAACTGTTTTCTACAACAGCAGAACCAGCTGTTACTATGGTAACATATCATGGGCCCTTGACCTAGGGCTGGGCGATAATTATCGCAATATAATTCTCCTCAAAAGAAATATAAGGAAAATTCAATAAAGTTCGCTATTGTTATACAGAAATCGTACCACTTCCCGGTTAGTGGACCCGAGAAAAGTGTAGCTGTCCCTTTCTTTGCCTGTCCATATCCACAGAGCATATCGATTCCATTAAGTGGTTAATGTTCATTATGCTGAATCAGTGTTGGTAGTGCATAATATAAGCTGTGTTTAGTGTCAATATATATTATGTAGGGGTGATCTGCCACAATGTACATTGAGACTTGATAATGAAAGAATGTTATAGGGCATATAATTCATGTCATGTTTGTATCAATTTACTAATATTTTACTAAGTAAGTAAAAGTGGTGCCATTCCTACTTTTACCCTCATTTAACCTTCTGCTTTCTTCAGCTATCACTTGGGAGCAAAAAATAGCCTTTAAACTTGACAGAAATAATGAATATATATATATATATCGCACTAACATTTATGGCCATAATGCCCAGCCCTACCTTGACCTTTGACCTGGTCACCCTGTGACAGACACAGACACACACACACACACACGCTCACACGGGGCCATCTGGTAGAGTGTGAGTGGAACATCTGGGAGTTTCCAGCTCAACATTTCATTTATCAGGAATGTGAAAATACTGTGTGTTGTGTGTGTGTGTGTGTGTGTGTGTGTGTGTGTGTGTGTGTGTGTGTGTGTGTGTGTGTGTGTGTGTGTGTGTGTGTGTGTGTGTGTGTGTGTGGAGATTTGTCTGTATGCCTCAGTAGCTATACAGCATACACACCACCAGTCGGCGGTAGCACCCAGTGATTATACGCGTGACATTGCTGGGTTGCGGCTGCACTTGTGTGCCGATGCAAGGCAGACTGATGATTACCCATGGGTTGTTCGAAGATCCAAACGTATGGCTATCATTGACAGCAGCCATCACAACACGGGTGAAACTATAGGTTCTGCTTCATGTTACATTATTAGGATACCTGTGATGCTAACCATAACCCGCAGCGGCGCATCACAGGCAGCCTAATAATAAATAGTGCCGAACTATCTTGTGTGTTTGTAGACAAACTACAATCGTGTTGTGTTGTTACTGGCACCTGTGGTATTATCGTATTTTGCTACTTCCTTCCTTAATACAATGTGGTTTGGTCATGCTCGTTAACATGACCCCTGAACGCCCCTTTTCACCTTAGATTACAGATTACAGATTAAACCATATTTCCCCTTTTCAGTTAAACAAAAAAATCGAACCTTGTTTCTTTGTTTGCTTTATGCTTGTAAATTAACAGTGCATCATTAAACATTAGTTCTTCAAAACAATATTGTCACAAAACAATTCCCTTTATCAAAACAACATACCTTTTCACAGCAAAAAAATAGTTCTAAAGGAAGTCTAGTCTAGTGGGTTTAACTACATGTGCTCCAGATGTGTACTCAAGATTAGGTGTTTGTGGTTTTGGGGTTGTATGTTGGTTGTGTACATAACGCTCTCAGGTCTGTCCATAGGAATAAGACATTGCCTGTTTCTATATACAGTCCCATGAGGCACGTCTACCATGTAGGATCATCCACCACAGTCCCAGCCGCTCGGTAGCGCTGGGTCCAGTAGCGATGGAAGGGTTAGCAGTTGAGCAGGACTAAATCTGTTCTGGAGTAGCGTTAATCTGATCTCATTCTGAAATGCTGAATCCTCAGGGGTAAGGCGTCCAAGGCTTGGTGCCCCCAGGAGACTAACTGTTTTTGAATAACTGTTTTTAACTAACTGTGTCCAGGTCAACACTGATGGCAGGTCTGCCTCGTAACAACTGTATGCAGGTTTCTTATTACATATGTTGTGGATAACAACACTTAAAACTTTATCAAAATTAGGAGAGGTCGAGAAGCCAAAGTTTTAAAGACTTTAATTATTATTTAAAACAAGCAATACAAAAGCCTGAGCTGGTTTGCAAAGAAGCTGCCCAACTAGGCTCAGGATACAATTTTTATGCTCATTTCTGTGGACCACTCCCTTATTTTTTAAACCAATCACAGGCATTGTGTATATATTTCAAACCAATCACATGCATTGTATGTATGTTTCAAACCACCCCTATTCAAAGGCCGACACCCCACTAATTATCTAATTATCTAATTATCTAACATATAGTACCCAAGATCCATCCTATTAACATATAGTACCCAGGATCCATCCTATTAACATATAGTACCCAGGATCCATCCTTCTCCTTCACTACATGGCTGTAGATTCAAGATTCAAGATTCAAGAGACTTTATTTATCCCGAGGGAAATTAAGGTGTAGATAGCCCTTGGCCTTTGCACATTCGTTGAACCTTAGTTTACTACCTTGGTTTACTTCCTTGGTTTATTACCTTGTGTGGCAGTTTCCCCCTGCCACATGCCATCTACCATGGCTTTCCAGGGCTTCTCCAACAATAGGACACAGGCAGATGATTAAACCGGTTTATTGTAAGTTTGTGGTGGTTTGAACATGCCCCACAGGTGTGGAGCCTCACCCAGCCCCAGAGTCAGACTCTGACCAGGTGAGGCTGCTTAAACCAGCCACCAACAACACACTCCACACCTTGATCTGCCTTCTCTCATACATCCTTTCTCACATGGTGGCACAGGATATCCAACAAGAGACACACCACTCAGTGACTCAGTGTTTTTTCCACACTTAATACAGCATATATGGCAATATGTTGCAATATGTTATCGTAAAATTCTTCCATAACACTAACTGTTAGCGTTTAGAACCAAGATGGCTGCCAGGCAAACAAGGCCTCTTGACTACCTTTCGGCCCCTCCTGTTTTGGTGTATTCAGAGCACGGTGAGTGAGAGCACCCTGGTGGCTCTGCTTGCAGCCAGGAAAGACATACTCCTAAAACTTCAGGCTGAACTGGATCAGCACGTGGATGATTCAGTGCTCAACTCAAGACTAGTGGCGTATGCTTCTGACCAGGCCAGTACTAACTAACTATAGTAGTAACTGATCTCTTTCTGAGTGTGAACGACTATGTCTGATTTGATACTGTGTCTCTCCGCAGGCCCACTCGTCAGTTGAGAAAGCAGGGCTTATCTCTCTGGTGAAGATACGATTTTTGCCGACTGATGAGCAGTTTTCTCTGAGAGGGGAGACGCTGAAAGAAGCCATTCAAGAAGATCGGAGGATGGGATTAGTGCCCTTTCTGGTAGGTACTCGATGTCTGGGAGGCCTATTAAATCCATTTTAATAAAGGACAACTCAATTGGCATAATTATTATTTTCTGTTGAACAGGTATGCGCAACATTGGGAACTACCGGCGTTTGTGCCTTTGACAACCTTTATGAATTGGGGCCAGTGTGTAAGTTGTAATTTTTATGTGTTTTATGTATTTACCCATTTATCTATGCATTTCCTTTTTTATTTTCCACAAGTATCCACAAGTAAACATCCCCATACAACGCAAAGCCCACAGCTAGACAAAATATTTAAAAACACACAGCCTCAACACATAAACAACACAGGTCGTGTGAGCATATTATGTCGTCTGTTGTGTGTTGAGCATATTATGTCGTCTGTTGTGTCTGGCAGGCGCTGAGGAGGGCCTGTGGCTCCATGTTGATGCAGCGTATGCCGGCACAGCCTACTTCTGTCCTGAGCTACGCTGGTCCCTGAAAGGCATTGAATTTGCAAGCTCGTTTGTTTTCAACCCATCCAAGTGGATGATGGTTCACTTCGACTGCACAGCCTTCTGGTCAGTAAAAAAAAACAACCTCACCATTTCTTGCCTACATCTGTAATCTATAAATTCACATTAAAAGGATTTGCTTATTGTCCATGTCCTGATTCGGTGTAGGGTGAAGGATAAATACAAGCTTCAGCAGACCTTTAGTGTTGATCCAGTCTACCTCAGACATGAAAACTCCCAGGCAGCCACCGACTTCATGGTATGGGTCCCCGTGTCTCCCGATCCATTTCAGAATTCAGCCATTTAGTTGTCCTCTTGTCCAACAGCGTTCCCTTCTGTTTCGGTACAGCACTGGCAGATTCCACTCAGCCGGCGTTTCCGTTCTCTCAAGCTCTGGTTCGTCATGCGATCCTTCGGCGTGAAGAACCTTCAAGCTCACGTCAGACACGTAAATGTTTTCTTTTTTTTTAAAGCCAAGTGAAAACCATGGCGAAGTGGAACAAACTGTTTGTTTTTAAGTGTACGAAAATGTGTAAAAGAAAGTAAACAAATTGAAACAATGTGTTTAAGGGTTGGATGTTTCAGAATCTATCCATTCCTCTGGATTCAGGGTATCGAGATGGCGAAGCTGCTAGAATCTCAAATAAAGAAGGATCCTAACTTTGAAATTCCTGCTAAGAGGCACCTTGGCCTGGTCGTCTTCTCTCTGACGGTATTTAAAACTGAAAAAAGGGATGATTTAAAGGGGTTACATTTCGTTACATTTCTGTTCTAGTTGTTTAAAAATCAAAAACTGTTGTGTACAATTGGTATTGTTGGTAACTAATGTAGCTTGAAAATGGCAATATATTATACACATATTATAGGTGCTTCTATTTCAGCTTGCTTTCAGTGAACGAATACAGAAAACCCGATGCAGTGAAATAAACAGTTTTCATTCTTTTCAGGGAGGAAATGCTTTGACTCAGGAGCTGTTACGAAGACTCACAGCCTCTTGCACCATGTACCTCATCCCTGCAGACATCCACAGCAAGCGCATCATCCGGTTCACAGTGACCTCCCAGTTCACCACAGCAGATGACATCCTCAAGGACTGGGCCAACATCTCCAAAACAGCTTCCGTTCTCTTAGTGGAGGTGAGTCCTCCTCCTAGCGGTACAGAGGATCCACAAGCTGCTGAGGACGAGGTAATGAGCGCTCTTTCGAGAGCCAACAGTGCGGAGACCACGGAGCCAGAGACGTCAGAGGGCCCGGCCGCACGGCTTGACAAAGTCCAGGTCGAGCTGTGGATAGACAAGGCATGGAGCAGACCCAGGAGACCCATGCGGTCTCTCAGCTGCAACAGTGAGCCACTGCCTTGCATGTACACCGGGCCGCGGTCTAGGTATGACTTTGAACCAACGCCTGGCCCTACAGACCCAATAGTTGTTCCTCCTATGATGGATGCCAAACCATGGCCCCTGCCTCCGTCTGCAGGCGCAGATCAGCTGTGTAACATTCCAGAGGTGCCCCAAGATCTTATGGGTAAACAGGTCCTAAAGAAGCTGACCAAGTTCTACAGTGTGCCCAGCTTCTGTAATCCGTGGGCGCCGTGCAGTAGGTACCAGCTGTGTTGTCCGCTAAGTGTTCAAGTCAACCCAAAGATCTTGTCCGCCGCCTGCAAAGGCCCGGGCTGCATGTGTTCCCGCTCAGTAACCAATGCGGCTTCCCCCACTGCTCCCCTGGATGCTCCCACCATACAGGACCTGCTGTGATGACACACGACTTCCTTCTGCACCTCAAAATGCATACACTTTATTAAATCTGATTGTCAAGCAGCACATGTTTACTTATATTTATGTTTTAGACAGAAAGACTTAACCAACTTTACGACACGACTACTACAATTAATGCAATTAATTCGTTTTTTGTTGTTGTTTTTTAATCATCATTTGCAAACAGAACACACTATTCATAAGGTAAAATCAAACTTATTCAATGTTGATTCCTTTATTGTTGTTAAAATGTAGTGCACACATTTTGCAGTTTACCACTATGGACGTTCAGAGCCTGACCCTTCCCTGTATGTTTGTCTTGAGTCATGAAAGTCAGCCCTTGCGGTTCTCCAGGTAATACAGCGGGTCTGTGATGATGCCAGGGTTGAAGCCCTCTTCTACAAGTGCAGACTTCCTTTGCTAAAAGGTTCCAGTCACCATCAATGCATCCTGATAACAATTTCCAATCATGTTGGGAAAGCAAATTAATTCATGACTTAGATTTGATACATTTGTATTAGATTGATATGCTATACTGTTGCAGCAAGGTTTGACTATAGTAATGTTTGTTAGTTACAATTGAAGCCTAGTAGTAGGCCTATTCTGGAACTCTCTGAACACTCAAAACAGAAACAGTTCAATAAAGAGAGCCAAAAACATACAACAGAAATTATTCCATTGTATGTCTTAGCAGCAACTAGGACCTTTGCATCACAGCAGAATAATAAGCAGTGCAACAGAGATCTGGTGTTGCTATTGAGTAGAGAGTGGTTTATCTGGATGCTTCTCAAGAACATTTAAAAAAACGAATGTTGAATGTCCCTTTTTGTAATTATCCTGGACAACTGATAACCAGTGAAAAGTAATCTAAACACATCTACACACACAAACTGCGTCTATTAAAAGGTAATGATTTCAAAAGGTAAAGATATAATGGAATAAAGTGCCAAGCATGCAAGTGCAAGTGTAAAGAAATGGGCGTATATATACGCTTTAGAACAAAGCATACCTGGAACTGGGTGGACACCTGTGTTAAATTAGATACAACCACTGGATGTCGTTTCTTACTGGCCTCATCAGCCGCCCCCTCACACACACACACACACACACACACAGGGTAAGCGCCCTGTTGTGTCTCCATTACGCACATACATAACTGCACGGGTAGCTGTGGCAGATGACTAAATCATCTATAGGGATCCATATATAAGGACTGCAGTCCGTGTTGGGCCACTAGATATCACTTCCAACCCGTTTCCAACAAATGAACTCTTGTGAACCTTCTGGGTGGTTCCGTGATCAAGGAGGAACATGACCGGTCACGGAGCTACAAAACATTAAAAATTTATGTTATTAGTGAAAATGCTCTGTGAAAACAAACCAATCGCTGATGCTCGATAACCGAGAGGTGATGTGCGCTTCAGGAATAAACCAATCATCACGGGCACCGCCCACCTGTACGTTCGGACCCCGGGTACAGGGCCCCCGGGTCGCGCACCCTGAGAGAAGCCCGTGGGAAGGCAGTGGACAGTCGACGTTCTCAAACCTCACAGCCATGTTTATTATTTTTAATATACTTGCGGGTCTGGTGATTGTGCCGTTATTTCTTTACCTCCGGAATCCTTATTTCTTTAAAGACCTTCGCTATGCGTTTCGCGCACTGCTATGTGGTTTTCGGCTGCACCGTAAACTAAAGTCGTGTCCGTCGATTCTGGGCTGTTTTCTCGAAAAGGTAGACGCGCATCCGGACAAGCCCTTCGTTGTTTTCGAAGACACTTCGTACACTTACCGTCAGGCCGACAAACAAAGCAACAAAATTGCACGAGTTCTCTCGACCCACGTTCAGGTGAAAGAAGGAGACACGGTTGCTCTGTTTTTGGGCAACGAGCCCCTCTACATCTGGATTTACCTCGCCTTGGCCAAGGTGGGATGCACCGCCTCTCTGCTGAACAGCAACATCAGATCCAAGTCCCTGTTGCACTGTGTATTATGCTGTGGTGCAAAGGTCCTCGTTGCTGCTGCTGGTGAGCTGCCACCTTGAAACCAAATGACATTTAAGATAGTGTATTCACAATTTGTTTGGGGGATAGGCCTGGTATGTTATGAATAATGAGGTCAACCTTTATCTCTTTCTTCTTTGTTGGCATTTCTGCTCATGTAACATGCTTAAGTGTAAACTTTGGGTTGCCTTGTTAAAATACCTTCAATGTGGAAATGAAGAAATGTTCTGGCCAGGACAAATAGGCCATGTGGTATTCCGCTGGGTAGGCTCTAAGTTTTATTTAGCTTGTGTAACTCATGTGACCTTCGCCTGAGGTCCTAGACTTAAGGTAGCTTTAATGAGTGCCTGAGTCAAATGTCAATTAACCCATAGTCCTATCCAAGTATGAATATCACAGATGTCAACAATTAAAATAATAAATTTACAGTCCAATATTAGTCAAAATAATAATAATAATAATAATAATAATAATAATAAATGTAGGCTACACATGAACCTGTCTCCCTTCTCAAGAGTTGCGTGGGGCGGTAGAGGAGGTGATGCCCACCTTGCTCCAGCAGGGCATCCGTGTGTTTATCCTCAGTGATGACTGTGACTCTGAGGGAATGGAGGGTCTCCGTGACAAGATCCAGCAGGCCTCTGACCAGCCTCTGTCCCCTCAGCTCAGGGCTAACACCACCATCAAGAGCGCTGCGCTGTACATCTACACCTCAGGAACCACAGGTACGTAGCTCACCTGGTCCACAGGTACGTAGCTCACCTGGTCCTCAGGTAGGCTCACCGGCTGCTCTGATAGCTGCTGATTTGCTGGTATGATCTCAGGTTTGCGCTGCATATTTCATGTATATCATCTTATTTTTATAGGACTCCCCAAAGCTGCCCTGGTTACCCATGAGCGGTTGATGCAGGCATCGCTCATGTATAGCTTATGTGATGTCCAAGCTGACGATGTCCTGTATCTATACCTACCCCTCTACCATGCTTCTGGCTTCTACATGGGACTCTGTGGGGCCATAGATAGAGGTAAAGGTGGTAGTTTGCCACATTAGGAATATTTCCTATTTAAAATAACGTATATTCACGTGTCATAGTCATCATCCACAATGTTGACAAGATCTCACAATGAATGAGACCTCTAATGATTTTGAGTGAATCCATTCTGAATTCTCAATTGAATCAAGTAGTTGTTGATCATGGAATAGCAACTAATCAACCCAGGAGGTGTCATTAAGGTAATTAACTTTGCTTGTTGTGTAATGGTAGTGAAGTACATAATCATTAAATGTTTTAAAAAAATTTCCTTTCCAGGGATCACTGTTATTTTAAAACGCAAGTTTTCCACTTCACAGTTTTGGAATGACTGTAGGAAACACAATGTGACTGTAATACAGTACATAGGGGAAATCATGCGCTATCTCTGCAACACACCCAAGGTAAGCCTGCTGGTGGACACGTGCCTACACATGTGACTGCGCTAGATTAACCTGTAAATGAACAGGCTGCTGTAGGCTGTGGGCTACAGCAGCCTGTTCATCTACAGGTTAATATACCACACCAACAGTTAAGAATGTAAAGAGGAGACTAAATCATGGGCACTGATTACATCATTCCCACCCTTCGTCTTGCCCTCCTCATCCTCTTCCCAGACTACCACTGACAGGGACCACAAGGTCAGGATGGCTGTCGGTAACGGCGTAAGAGCAGACACTTGGTCAGAGTTTCTGCAACGCTTTGGAGACATTCGTATTTGTGAATGTTATGGAGCAACGGAAGGAAATATTGGTTTCATTAATTATATCGGAAAAGTTGGAGCTGTTGGCAAAGAGAATTTTTTTCAAAGAGTAAGTGCAGATTACCTCGAATTGTTGAGCGCTGTCTTTCGTTCAGTAGATGTTTTTGAAAATCTTTTATCACATGTGCCACAGCCTTGGATAAGTAGTGTACATTGTTCATGTCTTTTTAGATGGCGACACCATATGCCCTCATACAGTATGACACGGAGAAAGAGGAACCCGTCAGGGACTCCCGGGGATTCTGTATTGAGGTCCCCACGGGTGAGAGAAAACTGCACTATTTTTTCCACCATGACAGAAAACAAACACCCCGCTTGTCTCGCACACGTAATTACCTTAACATGTGCATTGTTTACAACAGGAGAAACTGGTTTGCTGGTTGGGAAAATTTCAGCAAGGGCCCCGTTTCGAGGTTACGCCAACAACAAGCAACAAACAGAGAGGAAGAAACTGAGGGATGTGTTAGTGAAGGGAGATGTGTACTTCAACTCTGGGGATCTCTTAAAAATAGACCAGCATGGTTTTGTCTACTTTCAAGATCGAATCGGAGACACGTTTAGGTAAGTGCATCAAAAAAAGTATTTTGTTTAAAAATTATAACTGACTACCGACTAAGATTCCACAAAGACATTTCGTGGTCCTTAAATGACATGATTCAGTATACGATTGGGTTTTTATTGTCTATATCGCATACAGGTGGAAAGGGGAGAATGTTGCTACCACCGAAGTGGCTGATCATTTGCTCATGGTGGATTGTATCCAGGAGGCTAATGTTTACGGAGTGAATGTGCCTGGTAAGTGCTTCCTCCTCTCGTTATTTCAGCATCATAATGAACATTACATAGACCCTTGGAGTGACTTGAAGAGCACTGTGTGTGTACATTAATTTGATCTCGACTGATTAGGACACGAGGGGAGAATTGGAATGGCAGCACTTACACTGAAAGAAGGCATGGACTTTGATAGCAGTACTACGTACCAGCATGTCAGATCCTACCTGCCTGGCTACGCAAGACCCCAATTTATCCGCATACAGGTAAACCAAGCAAAGCATTGATGCAAACGTATAGCATGTCAAACTAATACAAATACATGTTTCAATTCCAAGTCATCAAATTATTTTGCTTTCCCAAAATCAATTGTTATCAGGAAGCACTGGTGGTGACTGGAACCTTTAAGCAAATGAAGTTTTCGCTTGTTGAAGAGGGCTTCAACCCTGGGATCATCACAGACCCGCTGTATTACCTGGAGAACACTAAGGGCTATGTTCCCATGACTCAAGACATATTCAACTCTATTACAGAGGGAAGGATCAGGCTCTGAACGTTCATAGTGGTAAACTGGTCAAATCTGTGCACTGCATGTTGCTAATATGAATCCATAACCATGAAATAATATGTCCGGATTTAGGATCATTAGTGAGTAATTATGTTGTAAATGGATGTAGGCCTTCACTTTGATTTAAACAAATACAAATACAAACCACACATATCTGTATCTTGACTGTAATACATCTTCTTTAATATTGTATCATGTTATATCTGTGACTTGGAAATCATGGTATCAAAATACATAAATTTTTTAAAATAATGTACACAGTGTTGTCTTTTAATTTAAAAGCTGTATTACACCTAGGCCTATCTTGGGACTTAACGAGCAGGGCTTGGCAAGAGAGGCACACTATTGCAGTTTAGAGATTACAAGAGTGACAATGGGAGAGATTACGTTTTGGATATCATGGCATGATAGCCCTTACGGTCGCTGTGCCCGAAGCAAGATAAAAAAAAACAACACTGATTTACCTTTGGACCACTTTGGTCCACTGCGAGGTGTGTGTACAACTCGGCAATCATTAGCCCATACAAGTCACAACTTGACAAAGATGAGAATATAACTGTTATATAGCTGTTTTACTTCAACCTTTCACAGAAGGTCTATTTGAAATGGATAGTCTAACATAGTAGTTACTATAATAGATAGCCCATTTTGAATGTTTATATATAATATGCAACCATGTTTCAATTCAGCATTGGGTTAAAGTGCGAATGAATCTGATATTAATATAGTTGTTATACATCACATTACATTATTAATAACCAATAGGACAGGCTAGATGGATAGGCTAGGCGTCTTCCCTGAGGATGACAACGCTTGGGAAAGTAGTTTAAATAAAGTCCTGCAGGAGGAAGGAGCACACACTAAATTAGACATGCAAACGGTAGGCCAGCATGCTTCCCCCCAAGCCCCCGATGAAGACCCTCCACCCGCGACACAAACACACAGTGTTACTGGAAACGGAGTCTGCTGTCTACCGTCAGCTGTTGCCAGTGATCTGAGCTAGGCCTACGCTCTGCCACGTGAAGAACAGAAGATCAGAAGATCCAACAACTGAAAAAGACAAAAGATAGATTCTGAAATGAAAACTAGTCAACACCAGTGACCACCAGAAGGCCAAACCAAGAGGCTAAGGATCCGGTCGGATCCGCTCCAGTGGACCGAGCAGTGCCGTTTGAGAGGGTTAAGAGGGATCTCTGTGGGGAGCCGCTCTTACACACACCTAACTGAAAGCTTCCTTTTTATTGTCCCAGGAGGTGGAGGGCGTGGACCGCCCGGTGCTGAGGAGAGGTACAGCACCGTGGAGAAGGAGTGGCCAGCCATCAAGTGGGCGGTCACCGCCCTACGTCACTACCTCCTGGGGCGCTCATTCACCCTCTGCTCATTCACCACGCCCGCATGTAGGACACCAACATCTTTCTCTTTGCGTGTGTGTAATGGGGTTACGTAACTTATCTCTTCACTTTAGCCTTTAACTAGCTCAGACACAGTGCTTTGCACTTAAGCACTATTGCCCTTCTTTTAAAATGTTGCATTTTGCTTGATTTCTGCACTCTATTTTTTACTGTTTTTATGAAGTTTATTTGTTGACTTTGTTTTTATTCTGTTTTATTCTTCCATTTTATGTATTCTACTCTCGCTTTTTGGTTTTATTTTCCATCTTATGTCACATTAATATTTTTAATGTTTTTATGTTCTTTTTCATGTAAAGCACTGAAGTGCATGTCATTTCTTTGTCGTTAAGCACTTTGCACTGCATTTC
>OMNO01078930.1:31026-41154 GCA_900303215.1 Trachyrincus scabrus | reverse complement strand
CACCCCCCCTCTCTCATTCCTTCAACTACTATCAACCAGTGTTCATGCTGTACGTCCATGCTAGTCAAAGGTTATGGCCACGCCCCCACGGAGGCTGGAGGAGGCTCATAGTGTGACAAGCACGTAATTGGCGAACACAAACTGAGCCAGCAGCATCCACTGCTGCTGGCCCAGCTGCTGCTACTAGTTTTCTTCAGTAGAATATCTCCGTAACAAAACAGGAAACAAGGCGTAACTCCGTCCTTTGCAGTTTCTGCTTTCCGGTCCAGGCTCTGTGCCGTCTCCCCCCATAAATTCTGCTGTAACACATTAGGACTGCTGGATCCCAGATTATGCCACCATGTGATCTAAATTTAACCGAGGTTTCTGATTTTGTCTTTTGCTTGGAATTCAAACTGTTAGTGCTTCGTTCTCAAAATACCCACACTCTTGACAGCATGCTGAAGTCCTCAAACCCATTATAATCACACTCTCATATCATCTCCTTAACTCCCCTGGTTTTGAGCCAATGGCTTTATTAGTATGTATAAGTGTATAAGTGTTTATTGAGGTCAATTTGACACCGTTTGTATGTCAAGATCATAATTTGTTGTGTCTAATAAGAAGATGGGCTTCATAACTCTTTTCAGAGCACTAGACAAAAGAGTGGCTTGAGTGATGGAACCAGAACCAGTTATGAAACCAACAAAGTACTTGAGTCCATTAGCATCCATGCTTATTTTTATCACCCTTGAGATTCAAACTGAAACTACTGTCGCACACTTTTGTATAAGAGTATATCCAGTGTAACAAAGTGGTATGTCTCAAGCATGAGTAACGGCAATTACTTGAACAATAGAAAACTGTCTGTGTGTGTGCGTGTGTGTGTGTGTGTGTGTGTGCGTGTGTGTACGTGCATATACTGTATACATATATCTATTGTATGTGGGGTTTATATGGGGGAAACTAAACTTCAACTTGCAAGACTGCAAGACAGAAGTTGAGGGGTTAGTGTCTATCAGATGGCATCAATAGAATGTATATATTGTATATATATTGTATATATTAGGGCTGGTCCGAATACATCATTTCAAGCTTCTGATAATCGCAAGGTTTTGTGAATGAATATTCAAATACTTCATACAAATGTAAGTCAAAGGGAATATCTGCATTCACAGTGCGCAACTTTCCCTGCTTGAATGACACGAAGCCGGCGGAGACCACTGAAGAATCACGTTTCTTCTGATCTTTTTCATTTCTAAAGAGGTTCAATTCGTTAACACAAATGTGTTATTATTTTAATAACACAATAAGCAAAACTACAATAGAGTAGGATTGATGCGCAGACAACACCAGTGGTTTTCAGATCCACTCATTGGTACGAGTCCAACTCGGTTAGGGCAGAGCTTTAGTGTAGAAGTTTCCAAATATCATGCAGTTTTAATGAAACTGGCTGCAGCACTAGTGCTATTTACCAGCATGCAAAGCGAAACCACACAGGCGCTATTGTGGATGATGGATCGCCAGAAAAGAAAAAAAAACACAAAAAAACAACTACTCATGTTTATTAAAGTGATGGACAACGATATCCGTAATTTACTTCTACTTGTGTTATTAAGGGTTATCAAGGTGTGCGTTAAGCATCAGGACCCATCATCTTGAAAACAGTCCCCAGAACCTTCTGCGAAATGAAATCCCAAGTGTGTGGATAAGGTTCCACTATAGTTTGTTAAAAATAAAAACAAATGTATTACGAACACGAATACAATACAATGATAAAATAATCCCTGTGCTAAACTAACTAATCTAATCTAAGTCCTAAATCCAACAATGTCAACCATGACATGGTCTAAGGCAGTGGATAATAGTTTTTTTTCAGCCTTAACAGCCACCGGTGTTGTCCTCTGGTCAGATCGCTGACAAATAGCTGCAGTAGGAAAGTTACATAGTGCAGGTTTAATGCAACATACGACTATGTAGCTCACATACAAATCACATTCCATTCTTCAGAAAATAAACGCTTATTATATTGATCTGATGATGATTTTTGAATGATTTTAAATAGGATACTTAAGAAGCTTGGAGTTTGCCGACAAGGTTATTGTGAAAATTCTATACAATAACCTTGTGAAGCATTAGTTGTTGTGAAATGAGTACAGTGAAAAGAATAGAATAGAAAAATAATGCGCAATATATAAATACAAATTCTGTTTCATCTTATAAGCATATCAAGACTACAGACCTGAAATTGGTCATTCGATTGTCAAAAGGATGTTTATTAATGTAACATTTTCCATCAATATCTTGTTTATCTGCACTTTAGGGCAACACACGTACACTCACATACTCTCCTGGGTAGTGGGTATATTCTCTCTCTCTCTCTCTCTCTCTCTCTCTCTCGGGTATATTACCATACAACTGGGTACAAAATTGCCCCCTTGCACTCTTATTGATCTCTACCATAGTATCTCTATCTACGATGTCTGTTGGGTATTGTTGGGCTGACAGTTGCACAATGTGTCATGGTTGAACAAATATTGGTTCCGCTAGTGTTCCCTTAGCCGCATTGTGCTCTGTGTTGTGTTATTTTATTTTGATATAGAGTGAACCATCTACATTAAAAAATGACTAGCGCTATGCCAGGTCTAGAGGCATTAGTCTAGACAGCAGCATAGAATAGCTTGTAATTTAATATTAATTTTTCGCTTGCCGCCTTGCTGGGGTTTGCCTTTGTTGTAACATATATGGTCATTAAAGTGACAACAACAGCAATATTTACACTTGCAGTATTAAGCTGGGTGTGTTAGTGGAACATGTTAATACTGGAACATGCATGCTATGTGTATATTCATGTCATATGATCAAGGTTTTAGGGCTGACCCCTCATAGTCGCCGGGCTCTTGGCCAACTAAGGTTTGTGTTAGTCGACAAAAACACATTTTTGTTATAAGCACATGCTTTCATTGTTATTGTAGTCTCCCCAGGTTTCATCGTTGTTGAAACTCAAATAGGTTTGTTCGCCAACGTTTACTGGCTGGCCCAGGTAGGTGGAGTTCCCCCCCAAGTTTTATCCAAGTGAAACCGTCGGGAGAGCCATCGTTTGGTCAATATTTCTACACAATAGGCAAATTACAAAGTACCCTGCCCTAAACAGCAGCCTAACTAGAACGCAATTAAACCGGATCCATCTCGCGTTTCAAAATTTCCCCAATGGATATAACATTAAAATCGCAGTTTAGAAGTGTATCCCGCTAGCTCTACAACAGTAAAAAGCAGGTAAAAAAAAAGCTATATCTCTGCTTATGTTTGATGTTTAATGAGTTTTAGATTTATGTTAATATATAATTACCTATACATTTTACATGGATTCCCAATCTACTTTCTTACCTCTCCATCTTGCATTGACACTCATTATTCCTACGTGTGCAGAAAGAAGAAAACTCCAATGGGCTTTGCTATAAATTAACTTGTAAGTTGCCACAGACTGTTGCTAAAATTTGCAATATTATGTCAACAACATTATTGCGTGTACTCTTTCCAGATCCCTAAATTGTGTTCGTACCTTGAGATGGAATACTTTTAGAATATGTAAACATGTTACTGATGACGTCATTCCATATTATGAGCGCCATGTTGTAGTACATCTTCTTGCACAGAGTTAATGAAACGCAGCCTTTGCTTCAGGTGATTTTCAGCCATCAAACAGGATGTTGGTGACCAGTCGCACTTCACATCTGATAAACATGTTTGCTCCTACCACAGAGTGGTTCCCCTGCGCTCTCGTCCTGACTAATGGTATATGAGTGGTACTTGGGCAGTGTCAATGATGACCCGTACTGCATTTAAAGGAAAATAGGGTGCTTTTTGTCCCAGTTGAATACCTGATGTGCAGCATTCACCCTGCCCGCCCCTGATCGCCTAAGCACCCAATGTGGTGCAAGCACCCACTCCCCCAGAGACTCACCTTAAAGGAAAGCCAAACCCTAGCACAGCTTATTTTAGATGGAAAGTGATGTAGTGGGTTACATAGTAGTGCTATGGGTTGATCTTGGTCCCAATCTGGACCTAAGTGCACAAAGTTCTACAGGAGTTCTACTCTGGGCCAGTGTGTTGCAGCGAGAAGGCTCGCATAACATGCACTGGTTTACACAAAGAAATAAGTGGCCAGCTCAGGAGCCGCCACTGGTATTGAGTCTGTGTAAGACTTCAGCATAACACTGGAGCACTAGGTGGGGGGACTCCCCCGGTCATCATTTGCGGCGCCCATCCTAACAAAGCTCAAGAAGCCGTTCACCGATGGCGATGACTGCGATGGCCGAAACGTTATTCAGGGACCATAAAAGTAAGCCAGAAATGATGTCTGCTGACGTACAGCTCAGTGCTAACACAGTGGCAAGGAGAGTCTCTGCGCTTTCTGCAGATGCAATGGGCCAGTTGGAACGGGACATGACTATGTGCAAATGGTTTTCAATCCTAAGTGATGAGTCAGTGGACTCAAGTGATGCTGCCCAGTTGGCTGTGTTCGTTCAGATGGTGTTTGATGACTTTTCCACCAAAGAAGAGTTTTTTGACATTGGTTCCTCTGAAAACCATAACCAGAGGATTTTATCTGACTACTTAACTACTCTTAACTACTTTGTGGAAAAAAACGTGCCAATTGAAAAGCTGGTGGTCTATAACAAGAGACCATGACATCACTGCATCATTCATCAGCAGGCTATATGCGCAAAGGTTAGGGGATTTGGTCAACTGAATCACCTGAACCTACAGTTACATTGCAAACACAAAACCATATGTCATATGGTCAGAGCTGTGAAGGCTTTTAAAGCAAAACTGTCATTTTACCTTCCGCAAGTGAAACAAAGGACTGCAGCACTTCCACTCAGTTGTAAAGACGGGCCAGTTGATGTTTTGGATGTATGTCATGGTTGAGGACAGGTTCAATGATTGCTGATAAACTTGAGCCCTGTGTGGGATTCATTGCCAACCCCTTCATGGAGGTAGACGTAGGTGAGATTTCAAAGCAGCTGAACTGTTCAATGCCAATCCTATGGAGATGGAGGTTATAAATCTCCAAAACCATGTCCAGCTAAAATCTCAACAACATTCACAACATTTCTGGAGGCTGGTAGACCCAGAAAACTATAAGAACACTCACCAAGCAGCCATGGAAGTATCTTCTTTATTTGGCTCTACATACCTTTTCTGAAGCAGCTTTTCCGGATATGAATGTCCTGAAATGTAACTTCAGAACAAGACTGACGGTTGAACATTTAAATGACTCTGTAAGAGTGAACCTAAGTGGATACACTCCAGCATACACCTCTCTTGTGGACTCCATGCAGTGCCAGTCATCTCACTAACAGTAGGAAAGAGTGAACGCACTTATTACACACATGGACCATTAAATGATAAGGTTTTGATATGTGAAGGGAGGTGGTGTGTGATACATTAATATGTGGATACAGAAAATATGTTTAAGAAAAAAGTTTAAAAAAAAAGTTTTCTATGACTTTAAGATGTTTTCTGAGCTTGACACATTGAAATTTGAAACATATGGATACAGAACATATATTTGACATGCTATGATGTGAATTTAAGATGGCTTTGGATATTGACAATTGATACATGATACAAAAAGTAGCTTAATTCAGCTGGTTAATTTGAGTGATTTGATACGTGAATAAATGTAAGTAATATAAGACATGAGTAGCTCTCGGCTGAAAAAAGGTTGGACACCCCTGATATGCACGCACGCACGCACGCGCGCACGCACACACACACTTCCACCAACACAAAAACGCCTCCTTGAGCAGCAATTGTGCTTGAAGCAGCATCACTTGCGTCACATAACAATCTTTGTAAACATTGTCTCTTTGAATTGAAGAAATTTACAGACAAAGAGCTGCCAGTCTCATATAATTTATTCCATTTATCTATATCCTTGAGTTGTTTTGCTTGCACTGCCTAAAAAGATCTATGCTATGTTGATGCAGGCACAGGCACAATTCCCTTTCGCCAGAGTATCTGGAGAGTACAATATTAAATACATCTACTGCCAAAGAGCTTCCCGTTAATTTATATGTATAATATCTGTATGGAGTGTGTATACCATGCAATATATCGGTATCCATCCATTTGCAAACGCACAAAAGCCTCTCCACTGCACGATTTTATTTCTAATGTGTGTCATTATTGGCTAATTTCTTTTTCTTTTTTTACACCCTGCAGGGTGAAGCTACATGTCTTATTTGCACAAATCAACAGTTTACAAACACTATCCTGCAATACCGACTCAGGCAGAACTAAATAGGCTGAGATTATGTAGGACTACAACTGAATGAACGGGCTGATGAGGCTCCACCTGCTTGCAATGCTCAGATGTATTTATGTTTTGTTATTTATCTGGTAAATTGTATTACGCCGGGCCAGTGACATTAATAATTCACCAATGTATTTCACTGGCTCTCAATACATAATATATGTGATCCTGCTGCTCGTCTAAAATGCACTTTCTGACTTAACCAGAGTTCATCTGATCATCTTTTAAACAGTAAGTTATAACAAACATCTGTGGTCTTCTGAAGCTGGCATGTTGGGCTTAGGATTTATAGTCGCTATGACCATGACCTTCAAATGGAATATGCAGGACTGCATTGTTTTCCTTTATTCAAGATTCAAGATTCAAGATGTTTATTTGTCACATACATACACGGGGTGTGCAGTAAAATGAAAAAGTGGCAATGCTCAACAGAAATGTGCAAAGGGCAACAAGTTTACACTATTTACATTATAAAAATGCAATATCTACTGGTATCCAGAACTGTAGCACAACAGGAGCAACAAAAAACTAAAGCAACAAAATCCCTGCAATGAAGGTCAGCGGCTTACGAAAGGTTACCATGGGTGACTATTCAGCAACTTCCTAAAAACCAAAATCACTTGAATAATGTAATTTGTGTTTAAATAATGTAAATACTGAAGGATGAAATATTTTGTTTTTCATATATTGATTTTACATATAAATATTTTTCATTCTATGGCGATGAGCTATATAAATGTCCATTTCACTACAAGTAGTGGTGTGATTAATAGTAAGGGGAAATGTACTGACTTCCATCTTGAATATAGCATTTCAGTGTTCTAGTTCCTTCCATTGTGACTTTGTGTCTATAGTCTACCTTTTTCTTCACCAAAGTAGTGTTCAATATATGAAGAAAGATTATTTAGGTTTATTACATGTTACATTTCTAATCCAATGGTTTATAAAAAAACATGTAATTATTAATAAACAATGTGTACAATAATAAACCGTAATAACACATCTACAACTGTATATATTTATACATTTAATAAACATAATAAACTGTATGGATTTGTTTCCCTTTCTCCTAGCACCACTTTCAATGAATGCATGTAATATTCCATGACATTACATATTACATTTGACAACATACATGCTCACATGACATTTGTATCAACATTTAGAATCCCCATTGAAATGATGTTCATTAGTCACATTTAGTAATCTTTTTTTTTTTTTTTAGATGGTGAGTGAGCATTTTGGTTAGTAAGAAATTCAATATGCCGTTCCTAATTAAATGTGTAACTCGACGGAGATGATCAGAGAACACAGAACATGGAGCAGCATGACCACCATCATTTACATGTGTGCATATGTATGTGCATGCACATCATTTTACAGACATTGCTAATTTCATTGTATCAGTGACAGGCATTTCTGAAACCCCAGAGGCACACCAAATTAAATCCTTTAATTTATTCATTTGATGCGCTGTGATTTTAATAAATTTACTTTCAGTTGCTGCGCCCTCAAAGAATGCATTCAAGACGGGGAGGGAAAAGAAATTTAAATTAATTGGCAATTTTGTATGCAGATGTGAGCAGATCCCTAGATATGAGCTTGTGCTTCTAGTCCTTTGTGTGTATGGGCTGTTCTTAGCCTTATTATGTTGAAGATTGTTTTATCCCTCTCCAACCTGATGAACCAGCAAAACGACCTAATAGTCCGATTTCCAGTTACCTCTAAAAGTGTTTTTCATTTGAGCGGTTACCCAAGGAAATGCCTACATTGTTAGGAGATAAGGTAGGATATAATAGTAATGGCAACAATGACATTCATTATATCATTATATTATTATATACGATTAATAACGAATCACGCAGTTGAGAACTCTAGGCCTACTCTGTGCGTATGGCGATGTGTGTCTGACACGAACACACACAATTTGTTCGTTTTCTAGGCTATATTGTAAAATTTGACAGACATATTCGCTTGAGGGACAAGTCAACACTGGTATAATTATATGAACGAATAATAATGAATCAAGCAGTTGAGAACTCTACTCTGTGCGCATGGCGACGTGTGTCCAACACAACAGCACAGACACTTATTGTATTTAGTTTTATGTTATAGCCTATCGTAAAATTTGATTGATTTGTTTAAGAGACATTTCATATATTTTGTTTGTTTCACACAATTATATCCGCGATGTCCTTTTTCAACAAGCTATTTAGTTTTGCAAGCAAATGCAAGCGCTTCTATCTAAACCTTAATTAACCTTTTTAATTAGGCCTATATAGTTATAGGAACAAACAAATAATAACGAATCAAGCTGTTGAGAACTCTTGCGTCTTTTTTATCTCACACAGGTGGGGGCTTTTTTTCTGCAAGGCTGTCCCCTCACGTCCTTTGTCCTGTGAGTTGTTTTTCGCACACCTGGGGTGTATCCATTTTTAACCAAACTCGTTACACTTTCTGACTGTTGCTATATTCTTCATTCCTATCTGCATGCGTCACCCTGAGTTCACACTCTCTTAGTGACATCATCCATTTGTAACATAACGGTAAAGTACAATATTACACATTTTGGAAAAATGGAACCTGGGGTGCGTTGTACATTACCAGTGGATGTTTTATAACGACGTCAAAGTGCTTGAGGTTGTATTATTACTTTAATTGTTACCTGTTGCTACTACTGTTCAAATGTGACATGATTTGGAAAATTAAAAGTTGTGACCATGAACCCATAAGTTGTTCTGACAATACTTTCAGAGATTCTATTTGGTACATAGTAGTAGTTAGGCTCGGCATCTTGCCAGAGGCTGTTCACCTTGGAGAGCTGCTGCAGGTATGGCCTGATGCGAGATTTACACCTTCTCACCCTTAGCTTGATCAGACCGACTTCTGATGTCTTCCAGCCATGTCCAGGGAAATGTTTCTTGCACTGGTTGTCTGTCTATCAATCCAAATCATTTTTGCTCTGAAACCATTCATACTATTGATTGGATGTGATTTGCTGTTGATAAATATGCAACCTTTTTAATTGCATATCTCTACTTTGAGTACTTTCTGTTCAACAGTCAATACAACTGTTTTGTTTGAGTTATTTTTAACAAGATGTCATGACTTGCGTCCTTGTCATTAACTCTATACACCATATGTTTGTCAGAATAAATGTATATACATAGCACATTCATTTATTCTAGAGTTGATATACTTGGATACTTTTCTTGGTATATTTTGATGTAATCTGATGTTGGTATTCACAATGTGTTTAATGCCGTCGTTCAAAGTTGTCTTTTTTTCAGTAGGAAAAAGTATGATACCTAGATCTCATATCACACCCGGAAATTGAATTAAGATTAAAGTAATCTCCCTATAAGTTTCAGTAATGAGTGCTCCTCCAAGCAATCCAAGCTTACTATTCAGCTAAATAAGGGTTATAGCTGCACCAGCCCTTCCCAACTCTATAAATCTTAATTTATCCCACACTTCATGTCCCGTGTGGAATTAAATAAGGGTTTAACATCCATATATTGCAACTATTTCCATCTTTCCTTAGTGGTAACTGTGAGTTATCATGTAGCACAATGGGGGAAGTTATATAATGTTGGCCTTCCTCTGTGTATACTGTGCACATTGAAACCTGGGAAGAGAATATGTGGGTCATTTTCTGTGAAGTCAAACAGCAGTGAATTTTCCATCAGTCCTAGATGTTGCTGGATACAGCTGAACTCACAATATATATTAATTTGAATGCTTTGTTTACCTGCATATTGTCACACCTAATTTGCACAAAGATCAATCACAATCCTTGCCAAATATCTAAGTGGGGGGGGGGGGGG